>LD351495.1:59578-80584 GCA_001465055.1 Ptychodera flava | reverse complement strand
AATATCGGTCGACCCACAGTCCCTCTATCCATGCATTTCTGCAGTTGTCTTTCCTATTCTGCTCAATTAACAGACATGATTTCACAGAATATTACACAGAAAACATAATTGGAGGCGCTGAATACTAGCATTGCAAGAGAAAGGGACGACAAATTTCCGGTGTGATTCCAGCCGTTGCTTGTGCTACGTCAACACACTCGCAGCGATCAACCCCAGAAATTATCGCACACTATCATCATTTATGATGGGAGAAGGATCACAAAAAACAAACACCGGTTTCAGGATATGATAATTTCTGTCTTCTTGTCTTAGATAGACGCAGAGAACACTTAAAAGAGCCAAAAACAGCGAAAATTCGAGAAAAGCGTACACACAACCGAGGACTGTGGCATGCAGGACAAACCCAAGCTACGCAATATCACGTGACTGCCCCTCGTATCGCGGTTTGGCTGTGCGGTCTCGGTGATTGACACCTTTTACAATAGGCGTTTCGAGACCGGTGGATAGAGGGACAGTGGTCGACCTGAAATTTGACACTGTGATCGACGTAGCGTTTCAAAAGTATGAAAAATGAGACCAAGTAATTGTTTGTTTATTTAGATTTGATCTAAAACCTCCGGCAACCAACAGACAAAGTCCTACTCTTACGCAGAAAATCAAAGTTTTCAAGCGTAGACTCCCGCGTAGACTTTCCCCTCTGCTTAACCACGGCCCCTCCACAAAACGCGATGTCGATCTATGATTGACTATGGATGGATTGACATGGCGTTTCAAAAGTACAAAAAATGAGACTCAGTAACTTTTGGTCGCTTTACATTTGATCAAAAACCTACCCATCAGATAAGGCCGTAACTCTTACGCAGAAAACAAAAGCTCTGAAGCGTCGACTTTCTCTTCCGCGTTTGAGACTTTCTTCTCTTTCGCATTTGAGAGAAACAAACGTCGGCTTTATTCGGAAATGGCCGGCTATTGGTCGGCGTAACGTCAGTCCAATGGTAAGCTGCGCCCGATGTGAACGTCGGAATAATTCGGGCTTTAGTCGGGAAAGCAAGGATGACCTCGAGAGCGATTCCCAGTACAGTAAACGTTCGCAGATCGCGGTACTACAGGCTGATACCAGATAGCAACAAGTTCACCACGTAAATTGCTAGACTACATCACCGTCCCTCCACCAGACGGTGACTACATATAGCCACATAGGCACTTCTGAAATGTTATCCCCAGCTTGCAAGACAACAAATATCAAAATATTATTATCAAAATCAGAATTTCGGGGCTAGAGAGCGAAACATTGCTGAAAAGTAGCCGGCCAAAATACGGAAGTAGCCGGTCACTTTGGCCGGCATCCGGCTAAAAATGAACACGCGGATTCAAACAGAGAGGCTTGTTGCGATGGACAAGTAGCCTTTGCCTTTTGACCAGAAAAATAAGAGAGTGTTCATTAACAATTCAAAGACTGGATCCGTTGACACCAAAGTTTGCTCGTGACTTTCATTGCATTGCATGCACCTTTCCGCGATGTGAGTCTGAACTGAAATTGAAAGAGTACGTTTTAGTAAAAGTCCTGTTTTGTTGTGCTGATTTTCGCTATCGTACTTTCTCTTATAGGGGTATAAACATTCATACAAAAATAGCTTTTCGTATGCAAAATCAGGGGACGTCAATTAACTACTTGTATTGTTTAAACAGCATTTTATTTGAAAGGGATTCTATAGTACCATCGTTTTTGTAAACTCTTCATGCAATTTATGAACTAAATGATGACCTCAAAGTAACAGCAAGTGCTGGACGGCACTTTTAACGCTGGTCGGAAATCATGAGTGCCGGACAAGAGCCGTCACGGCGTGGGCAATGCTAAAAGTAGTTCCGGCAGTGCTAATGTTTTGTTTACACATATGTTGACATAGAGATTAATCCTCTGATAACCAACTCGGGTTACTCGGGTACGTCCAAGTTAATGGAGCGTTCCCCTCATGAAATATAATACTATTTTTAGTCACATCTGTATAACAACTGAATGCTGCTTTCTCCTGGGCCTGTCATTCAAATAGAAACATAAATTACTGCTACATCTGTATCTGGATCATCACTGCTGCAAAATCGACAACGTTCCAAAGGCGGTATAATACCTTGTGGTTTTCACACTGGCTTGTTTGTATATGCAAATGTACCATCAACATGAACCAATAACGCACAGTAGACATGAATTGACATATATCTGTGACAAGGTACGGGTCCTCTGCCATGCATTCCTACAGTGTGGAGGACAATAAGATCACTTGGCCTTCTTTCAAAACGTCCTACCCATGGAGGAACAAGAGCTGGCAAAAATAACGTGAAGAAGGCTGGCAAATGACATGACAACATCAATAAAAAGTACATGACCGTAGTTTTATTGAATGCACATTCTATTAATGATCGACAGAGGCTAACAGACATTTAAACGTTTGTCACTGATCATGCTGTTCACCTCATGTTTCTCACTGAAAATGGCTGAAGCCTGAGGGAGATAATGCCAGGTGCACTAACGTAATGTCTCCAGGATACTGTATAAAATCTTTTCCTCGTCTCTCTAAGGGTGGTTGACTTGCCATCATCTCAAATGAAGTAAATAAGATGCACAGATCTCGATAATTCTACCTCAACAAGTCAGCCACTTCTTTTGCATTTATCGACTACCACCAAGTTGGTTGATTAAACTAACACACTCATTGTTTTAATGAGTTTAATTGAGTTTAATTGAGTTTTAATGAGTTTAATTGAGTTTAATTGAGTTTAATTGTTTTAATGAGAATTTCGAAATCTGCTTGAGCATTGTACTACACTCTCTGGTTCTTTCATCATTCTTGATGACTTCACTATTACAGTCAACAAAACACGACTACCTACAGAATGATGGGCCTTCCTTCTATATTCAGCCTAACTCAAAATGTCTCTTAACCCATCCATGACAAAGGTCACATTCTCGACTGGTTGATACACAGATCAGACAATAACTAAAGTTCTGTCCACTGATGTTTCCAGCACTATTGCAACTGACCATCTCTCCATCATCAGTCACCTGAATGTTGCAATACCACGCCAATCAGATGTATTCGTGACAGCAAGTAACTTTCATGACATAATCCTTACCACTTTGAAGGAAGATCTTAACAACAGCCTTGTTAGCATTAAAGAACCTACAGCACAACTCTTCACTTCTGTCTCCTAAATGCCTTGGGCAAGCATGCGCCTGCAACAAGACGTAAAGATTACAAACGAAGGTACGCCTGTTGGTTTAATGCTGTTCGTGACAAATTCAAGGCAGCCCAAAAACAGCGTTGACGAGCAGAGAGACAGTGGCTGAAAACTGGACTTACAATCCATAATCAAATATATAAGCGTGTGAAGAGAGCTGTTCCGAAACTTGTTCATTCAGAAAAAAACCACTTATTTCTGTAATGGGGTTAGTGAGAGTCGTACATCGAAGCAACTGTTCGACATCATGCATAAATTTATACTTGGATCCAAAAAAGGCCTCCCCTACGACGATAATTTTCCCTGCAGTAGAACTTCCATGTACTTTTTCGAAGAAAACGGTAAGATAATCAGAGCCAGTCTTGATTGTCAAAATATCACCCAGTCTTTGAGCAACGAAATATGCTTTCAAGGTATGCCTTACAGTAACGTTAATCCTGTAAATGACGGTATTGTAAAAAGTACCATTTTAAGTTCCACTGCAAAGACGTGTGACCTAGACGCAATGCCGACCCATTTGTTGATAGAATGCTTAGACACCATGATACCATACATCTCACAGGTTATCAATCTTGCATCTGGCACATTCCCTCCTAGTTTCAAAACTGCTTTTGTTGAAACACTAGTACTGCTGAAGAAAAGATCCACCGACCTATATTAACTAAAAATCCACCGACCTGTCTCAAACCTGCCTTTTTTTACTACTTGAAAGAATTATGCACAATTAAGTGTTCATCACACTTCCCAAAACCTTCTGAACCCTCTCCAGTCTGCATACAAACCACACCAAAGTATTGAAATGCTCCATTGAAAATAGACAACAACATTCTGACCTCCTTGGATTCTGGCAAAATTACCATTCTCACTCTCTTACAGCTATCCACTGCATTCGACAGAGTCGATCATGGTCTCCTTCTCCACCGTCTTCCCTCAGTGGTTTGATGCTGACCTGATCTCCCTTGTTAGCGAGAAGAAAATCGCCAGACGCCAGTATGAACGTTCTAAAGTCCCTTACCGACTACTCTGTTTTCTCACGTTTGCGTGCCCAACTTAACCTAGCCAAGGACGTACGTTATCAGGAATATCTCTCAGATGTCCAATCTTCCATCCACGATAACAGCAAACGCTTCTGGGGTTATGTGAAATCTAAACGCAAACTAACTCTGAATTCTTTGAACTTTGAATTTAAAGGTAAGCATTCTAACTCCAGCTCCGAGGCTGCTCAAATGTTTGCAGATTTTTTTGCCTCTGTGTTCACTGCAAACAATGATCCTAATCTGCACGAGCTTAATTACCTGTGTTTTGGACAATTATCACACGTTAATATATGTCCAGAGAGTATTAAGAAAGTCATCGATTCTCTAGACTTGAACAAAGCGAGTGGCCCGGACGGTATCTCCCCCTGCATCATTAAACACGGTACCGATGTGCTTGTTGTTCCTCTCCAAATTTTATTCCAAAAGTCCATTTGTCTTGGTCAGTTTCCTTCTCAGTTTAAACAGGCCAATGTTGTCCACGTGTTTATATCTGGTCGTCAATCAGCTGTTGAAAATTGCGGCCCAATTTCCTTGTTGCCTCTTTTTGCTAAGATCTTCGAGGCAGTTATTGTTCCTCGTATCTATCATCATATTAAACCAAATATTTCCATCGACCAGCACGGATTTGTTAAAAACAGATCCACTACAACTAACTTGGTGGATGACGCAGATTTCATCTCTCTTTCACCGAACAATAAACAACAGGTAGATTCAATTTACACGGACTTCAGCAAGGCTTTTGACAGTGTCTGCCACACACTTCTCCTGTACAAAGCCGCCAAATTTGGTATACATGGTAACCTGCATAGTTGGCTGGCTTCTTATCTTCATCTTAGACGTCAGAGGGTAGTGTTTGGTAGTTGCTTGTCAAAATGGTACACTACTTCGTCAGGTGTGCCTCAGGGTTCACTCTTGGGCCACTACTTTTTGTTATGTTTATTAACGATATTTCACTGTTAGACATTTCTGCAAAGCTCAGCTTGTATGCCGACGATGCCAAGATCTAGCGCACCAACACATCCCTCACTGACTGTGTCATGTTACAGCAAGATCTTGACAAATTTGCTCAGTGGTGTAACAACTGGAAGCTGTCACCTAGCTAATATGTAAATTTATCAGTTTTACACTTAGAAAAGAATCATTTCCTCTCTTAATTACTCCATCAATGGTACGCCTCTTCAACGGGACTTTATTGTCAAGGATTTGGGCATTTACCTTACTCCAACCGTAATTATTCTTTTCACATCAATAACATTGTTTCTAGAGCCTTCAAATCTCTTGGTTTTATTAAGCGTCTCTGCCAGCCATTCAATGACATTTCAGCAATTATTTCTCTGTATTTTATTTGTGTAAGATCTATTCTAGAGTATGGCTCTGTTGTGTGGTCATCCCACCAGCAGGGCCTGTCGGAAAAAATTGAGCGAGTACAAATTAAGTTGGTGAAATACATTTGTCGCAAACTCAATGTTCACTGCAGTAAATCCAGCTACCCATTTTATTGCAGAATTCTGAACATTCCTAAGTTATACAATAGGAGGCAAACCCTTAACATGTGCTTTTTATACAAAATAATCCATTCATATTGTGATTCACCAAATATTCTAAATCAAATCTGCTTTTATGCCCCCAGTAGAAATTTACGCAAGAAACCCCTTTTTAAACCAGACTTGTGTTCTGTTAATTGCAGAAAATTCTCAACAGTACCTAGATGCATGTCTGTTTTTAACGATATCTCTTTCAAATGTAGTATAGATATTTTTTCTACGCTGTGTAGTTTTAAAACTATTTTATCCAGTCATTTTAACAGTTCTCTTTTTTGATTCGTGTATGTTTTTTCAATTTAATGTAACATGTTACTTTTATGGTTATCTTGTACATTTGTCTTGTGATATTGTGTGACTTTTTTGTTTCCCAGATCTGTTAGTGGGTTTGCCCGTTGATATGTGAATCAAATAAAATAAAAAAATAAAAATAAAAAAAATAAGAAGTTACACTGTAAGGAATTTTATCTATGCAAATGTTACCCTACAGCACCATCTGTGGCAGAGTTCACAGTTCTCCCGGTCCTGTCCTCTTTTGCACGACGACGTCCGCCAGACAACATTGCCATTTTTCGGTCAGTTTTAACATCACACACGGTATTTATATAATCCTCTTTAGTCACGTGTGTAAACACGTGGGCTATTGTCATAGCAATGTCTGTCTGTCTGTCCGTGTGTGTGTGTGTGTGTGTGTGTGTGTGTGTGTGTCTGTTTACACGATAACTCAGAAACGCTAAACGGATTCAAGTTAGATTTGGTACACAGGTACCATGTGCTACTTGCAAGAACTGATTAGATTTTGGTTAGTGTGGCTTGCATATTAATGAAGTTATGCTATATCGTTTTTTTCCATACAATGGTTTCCCTATGGAGACGGTAATGACAGTGTAGACATATATCAAGAAATACTGCACAAAATTTCATGAAACTTTTCACAGATGACAATCTAAGAACATTATGAGGGTACTGTGAGTGTCATGTAAATTATCTTCTCATTGCATATTTAATGAACTTTTGTTATTAGTGAGATAACTCTGAAATTCCTGCATCAAACTTGATGATACTTGCAACAAATATTGATCTAATATATATCTAATTGTAGTCAGAAGCATAAGGCAGTGTCAAGTTAATAAATAGCTCATTTGCATATTTTATGAAGGTTTGTAATTAGTCATATAACTCCGATATAACTTCACCAAATGTGATGAAATCTGCTGCAGATACTGATCCGACTGATATCTAACTGTAGTGTAAAGCATTTAGTAGTGTTAAATTAATTAAGGGTTCATTTGCATATTTAATGAACTTTGTAATTAGGTATATAACTCTGAAATTACAGCGCCTGAGTCACTGAAATTGGGTACAGATATTGTTTTGATAAATATTTAATTGTACTGAGAAGCATTTGGTAGTGTCAAGTTAACAAATAGGTCATTTGCATATTTTATGAAGTTTAGTAATTAATGATATAACTCCAAAATAACTGCACCAAATGGGCTAAAATCTGCTGCAGATACTGATCCGACATATATCTGATTGTGGTGTAGAGCATTTAGTTGTGTGAAGTTAATTAAGGGTTCATTTGCATATTTAATGAACTTTGTAATAAGTGATTTTACTCCAAAATTAAAGCATTTAATTTGATGAAACTTGCTACAGATGTTGATCTGATAAATATCCAATTGTACTGAAAGCATTGAGAGGTGCCAAGCTAATAATTAACTCATTTGCATATTCCATGAAGTCTTATAATTAGTCATATTACTCCAAAATAACTGCATCAAATGTGATGAACACTGCTGCACATACTGATACGACAGATATCTAACTGTGTTTTAAAGCATTTAGTAGTAAAAAGTTAATAAAGGGTTCATTTGCATATTTCATAAACTTTGTAATTAGGTATATAATTCTGAAATTTCAGCACTAAAATTTGGTGAAACGTGCTACAGATATTGACTTGATAAATATTTAATTGTGCTATGAATCATTGAACAGTGTCAAGTTAATGTAGGGTTTATTTGCATATTTAATGAACTTTGTAATAAGTGACATTACTCTAAAATTACAGCATTAAATTAAATAAAACGTGCTACAAATGTTTATCTGATGGATATCTAATTGCCCCAGAAAGCATTGAGCAGTGTCAAGTTAATTGACAGCTCATTCGCATATCAAATAAAGTTTTGTAATTAGTGATTAAACTCTGAGAGTACTGTGTACCTGCTATACTTAGTGATGACATATATCTCATGTTGTTCTGTGAAGCGTACTACTATTAATGAACCTGTTGTAAAACACGCGAGCATATTCAGTTCATATCTGGTTTTTAAAAGACACCATGTCCCCTATCCGCGTACTACTTTTGGGACATTCTTTCATACGCCGTCTGGGACATTCTTTCATACGCCGTCTAGGGGAATATACGTGCAGAAACTCACTCAGTAATTTCTGTTTATCCGAAGTGCATGTCTTTGTGAGGGGTATCAGCGGAGGTACCTTACGTTCTCTGAGTACGTCGTACGTGAGAGACGTTTCGCCGGATATAGTATTTTTAGACATCAGTACAAACGATCTCTGCAGTGTGTATAGTTCATCCGAGGCTATTGCTCAGAGGATTATTTTATTCGTGCAGAATCTCCATCGACATTTCAGCGTTCAAGTTGTAATTGTTAGCCAGGTTTTGCATCGTGCCCGGTGTCCGGAAAATATCCCGGACTTCAATGCACGTGCAGACTCGCTGAACGAACACTTGAGGGAGTCTATGGCGGGAAATCCCTTTGTGTTTTTCTGGTCACATGTCGGGTTATGGCGGTCATCGCTTGCAGTATTCCACCGGGATGGGGTACACCTGAACGAGCTGGGCATTCGCCGGTACTATCGTAGTGTACGAGGTGCTCTACTTCGCGCTTGTCAAGCATTGGCATAGTACGTCGCCATGCCTTCGTTCATTATATTTTTACTGTAGTATAGCTGTGGTCGGAATGTAGACAGAGTGGCATCAGACCAGGGCATGGGAATCACATGTGAATCTTGTTACATACCATTCCCCACGCGGCTTGTTTTACTGCTGTGCTTACAGCCCATTACAGGTCCCCATGTCGGGTGTTGCTGTTTTTACAGCTTGTTTATTTTCCACTTCGGTGGAATGTCAGCTGCTCTTGTAGCGCTGTCTTATTTTTACACATTGTTGGATGCAGCTGTGTTTTTCAGCTTGTATTTTTCCCGTTCATTGTTGGGATCGGCTGGGCATGCAACTTTGTCATTGTGGCTGCGGAAGGGGTGGATGTATTTTCAGGGCTGCGTCCCTGAGTGGATTCTCCATGCCGTGGATCTTGCTGCCACTCAACCACAGCTTTTCTTTTGCCACATTACCTGAAGTCATGCATATGTCCAATTGAGCAGTTTTTTGCCTCAGATTTGCAATAGCTTCACATTTGACCAGCTGTCGAAAGTTTTGAACTATGGGTATCATAACCCCTTAACGATGCGACTCAGGTTCAAAGGTCAATTTTAGCAATTTTTTTTTTATTTCAAATTTCGAACCACTGACACGTGGTCTTTCTTTTGGGGAAAGGTGTTGGGTCACATCGTACCGTGCAATTCCTTAAATATTACTAAAATGGCAAACTATCAGCTACACCGCGTGCCATTATTTCCCTTTTGTCTTAACGGTCGCGGATTACCGACCACGATATCTTTGATAAACACGCAGAGATTATGTATAGGCTTTGCGGTATAGTGCGCATACGCTAGCTTCAACGTTATGCTCAGTGTTTTGAACTCAGCATGTATCGGTACGGCAAACACGTCGAGCAGACCAAAGCCGGCGCTCACGCTCCGTACCGTCGAAAAAGCAAGCGAGGTCCACAAAAGCGGACCTGAAAAAGACGGCAACGTGCGCAAAGGTCGATTAAAATGTAAAACAGTCCGACTTTGGCTCATACTCCCTGCAATAACGATCAAGAATGCAGTGAAGAGTCAGATTTGGCCGAGGACGCAGACGATAACGGAGACAACTATGAAAGTATTTGACACGCTGCTTATGAACATATTAAGCTTCGCTGATTGCATACCCGAGTCCAAAAATTAGCCTGAGCGTTATGAAACTTCTGTTAGTTTCGATAATTTTATCACTCTTGCTGTACATGCTTGGTGTTAGTATCGTGTTCTTTTATGTTTTTAAACTCGAGTTTTCTATCGTGCAGTCTTTTCGTGTCTGCTGAGAAACCTTGAACAACACCGTACCCGACAACAAGTGACATTTATGTCCAGGAGTTTCCCAAGCCAGTGCAGGAGTTCATACACACATAATGTAGATTCACAAGAGCAAGTTCACCGATCTGCTAATTTTTTGAAACGAAATGCAAATATTTTTTTTTATTTCATGCCTTTTCTTTCTTTAAATATAACCCAAAAATTAAATTACGTCAAACGTGAACTGCGAGGGTTCACAAATGATTATTGTGTGCGTGTTGTCTAAACTTATCAATTACCCGCAGACTCCATAGCTGCTAGCTGGACCTCAACACTGAACGTAAAACAAACCCGGCTCAACTTCTAGAAGTGCTGAAACTAGCAATTTTTGCTATATGAGGTCAGTCATCGAAAGTTTGACTAAAAGTAAAAATCTCCGAAATAATTATGTGTGCTCTGGTATTGCGCAAGTCGAGTGACTCCACTCATGGAGGTCTACTACCTCCATGCTCCACTGTAGACTAGTCGATACTCTGTCTCTCGGAACACGCTGTCGATGACAGCCTGCACTGTTTTACGCTACGGCGTGATTATTATTAGTTTGATAAAATCGGTACAAGAACACATATAAATAAAGTTTGAAAAAATAACACGAGTCAATCTCTCCCGTTGTAACGAAGGGCGACAAGTTTGCAGTGCGGTGCAAAAGCTAAGAAAATACGACAGACATTTTATGTTGTCAAGAGTAACATGTGTTCGTCTCATCTTGAGGTAGGAAAATTAGCAAGTGGCGTCCCGTTTACACAGTGTCGGCGCTAACATGAACTTGACGATCACTTTTCTCAAAGAACATGCATAAATTGCCGATCGCGAGACAGGAAGTAGACAACTTGAGTCAAGAACAAGTGAATGCCCGACGCGATCAAGCGACGACACCAGACAGGTCTCGATCTGATAGACTTTTTTGCACAAGTTTCGACGTCTTTGTCTTGACTGTGAACACTGATAACCAGATTGTAACCGTTGAGTTAACAGTATACAGTTAATATGCTAGTTAAACGTTCCAAAAATGGATTAAATCGCTAAGTACCCCTCTGTGTTTGTTGTGTAAATACCACCCACTGCTGGCACTAAGCATTTGCCAGTTCAGTGTATAATTTCTTTCTATTTTCACACGATCTGCAATCCTAAACATATTCAAAATTCCCAAAACTGACTCTAAATATTTCAACTTATTCCTGGTATAAGAAAATTTGCAGAAAATAGTGCGCGAGTTGGACTTCTTGGTCACAATGTGTGATGCATAGGTCGTTTACACAAATCGTCGATTTTCTCAGTTCCGTTTTTGGCAGTGCGTACATTATTCAAATAAGTATAAGTCGGCGGCGCCTGGACAGACTAGCCTGATTTTTCACCTGTGGACAGTGAATGAATATATCTGAAAGAACGTGTCTCAGATTTCCAATAAAGGGCCTGGAAGTGAAGATATCCTGACAAACGTTAACAAAGGCCGATAAATTATGCAAAAAAACGTCAAGTTGACACTTTGAAGGTGCATGGTGCGAAAACAAAAGCGAATTTCAAAAATCTGGGACACTGTTTTTTGCCAAGTATACCCAGCCGTCGATTGCCGTAAACAGATCACCAAGGCCGATTGGAGATTTGTACTTACACTTTTTTGAGTAAAAAAACTGAAAAACACGTGTTTTTGAGGAAAAACAGCCGTATGCGCACTGTTTTTGAAAAACTAACACCGAGCAGATAAAAAAAGTACCACATGTCGGGTGTGTGACCACGTCTTCTTTGTGAAAATGAGGATTGAAAATAAGTGACAATGAAACTGAGTCGCTACCTTAAGTGGAACTCAGACAATTTCCTTTTTCTGCCTAGTTTTCAATTTTTTAGTTCATAGGCATGGCTCGAGGCAGAAAGATAACCCAGAAGAAAGCAGCTAGCTCCATTACCACAAGTAAAAGAGCAAGTCTAACGGCTTCAGCAGCAAGTACTAGGGCTACAAAGCAACGGGGAAAATCGTCAGCAGCAGTGGCTACAGCAGCCAGTAATAGAGTGACAAGGCAACAGAGAACATCAACATCAACAGGGCAAACACCTAACAACACGGCAGCATTACAGGCAACATTGCAGAACACTATACAAGCACTGAATACTGTAGCCGACAAGCTGATGGGAGTTCCTTCCAACCCAGCGCAAAATATGTCGCAAACAACAAGTAAATAGCAAGTCCTTAATGCAGTAGAGGGTTCTTTGACCACTATCACAGTTAACAGTGGGTCGGGCAATGATGCAAGGACAAATAATATTGTACAACCTGTGCAGAACACAGTCAACAGTGTTGTAGGTGGCATATTGCACAGCCCCCTGATGGCACTGGGGGTCAACCGACGGGTGTTGGAGTCAGTCACTTCGAATTCACTAGCTTGTCTGTGCCACTTGGTGCAACCCTTTCTGACTAAGTTAAGCAAAAACTTTGGTCTGGTGATTTCATTGAGTTCAGCGCTCTGCTATCTAAAACCAAGCAGGAGCAGTTTACATTATGTGTCAAAAATCCAGGTGACAGTGACACTCCATCCTTTTGGTTGGTTCCCACTGAAAAACATATCCCCATCAATTCTATTGACAAGAGGATTTCAGCTTTTCAGGTTTTTGCAGTTGTGTATACTTCCAAATTCCCTCGTGAGGCCCCCGCTCTGATGAAATACTTGGAAGTTATTTGTAATTTGGCAGCTTCAGGAGGTAATTGGAGGTTTTACAATGTTAATTTCCGTTTGATGAAACAGTCCACCCCTTTACCATGGGACTAGATTCACATTGAGTTATTCCTACGGGCCTGTACTCCCATTAAAGAAAGTGCAGAGTTTCACAAGCTTAATAAGCAGCCTTTTCGAGGAAGCTTCGCAAAGGATGTCTGCTGGAATTTCAGTGCAGGAAAAACATGTACATGGTGTTCATATGAACACAAATGTTCCAAATGTGGCTTGGCACATCCAGTCACTAGGTGCAGGGCCACTAAGCCATCCAGGTCAATCACAAGCAGCTTTGTCCAAAGCAAATGCAGGACAACCTGCCAAACAGCACACCCCCTTTCCCAGCCAGCAAGCTACCAACGCCAATAAAAGTTAGCTCATTCGCAGGTTTTTACAGGGCTATCCTAATGACTTGGCATCATATTTGCTACATGGTTTCACGTTTGATTTTTCAATTGAGTTTGTTGGAGAAATCAGGATGACAACCTGTTACAATCTTGTTTCAGCCATAGCACATCCCATTTAGGTAAAGCATAAATTGGACAAAGAAGTGGCAGCAGGCAGAATTGTGGGACCTTTTCTCAAACACACTTTTGTTCCATTTTGGGTTTCCCCACTTGGGTTGGTGCCAAAAAGACGTGCCAGGCGAATTCAGCAGCATTTTCATACCCTGAAGGGGAATCTGTGAATGACGGTATCCCATCAGTGCTAACAAGTGTTCATTATGCTAGAGTCGAGCATGCTATTGAGGCAATTCTGTCAATGGGTCAAGGGTGTTGTTTGGCAAAAACTGATATGAAGTCAGCCTTCAGGTTGATTCCCATCAGTCCCGGGGAGTACCCTTTACTAGGCTTTCAATGGGATGGTAATTTCTTTTTTTGATAAATGCCTGCCCATGGGTTGTGCCACATTATGTAGAATTTTTGAGGCGTTCTGTACGTCACTAGAATGGGTTGCTACTCACAAACTTTGGGCAGCAGCAGTTCTACACATCCTTGACGACTTTTTGTTCTACAACCACAGTAGAAATTCATGGCTTAAGGACCTTCGCAACTTTTTAGCCTTTTGTGCAAAAATAGGCGTACCAATTGCAGAGGAAAAAACAGCAGGGCCTTCGACGACATTATGTTTCGCAGGAATTGAGTTAGATACAGTCAGAATGGAAGCCAGGTTACCCTCTGACAAGAAATGGTGGAGCAATTTTTGGCAAGTCTTGCGCCACCCTAAGGGAATTGCAATCCTTGATAGGTACCTTAAGTTATGCATGTTGTGTAGTTTCACCAGATAGGGCATTCCTTCGACGTCTCATCACTTTAACACTGGGACTCACAAAACCATTTCACCATACACGTTTAAGACGTGAAGCAAAACGGGATCTGTTGGTATGGCAAACATTCCTAGGTAGCTTTAATGGCAAATCATTCTTCATTAGCCCCCAGTCATCCCCTTTTGTTATACGCCACTTGGTAATTTAACAACATTATAAAAATCGGCTCTCTCGATGATGTGAGATTCTTAAATACAACCCCAAATACTTCTAAAATCAAGCCACACTTGAAAAGGGTCTGGGAGCCTTCATTTACCAATTTAAAAACTTGCTCTTTTTTAAAAAGCTGCCTACCCCTTAAATTGGTAAATGGGAGAGCCCACCTCTCCAATCCCCCTAAAAACCTGCATTGTGTCTGGCTAACCTCAGCGCCCCGTTCTTTCCAATTAAACATCTCGTGGCGATAAGGTATCCTAGAAAGCACAGCAATGACGATAGGGAAAAACACCCATTAGTGGCTTAAATTGAGCTCTTCAAAGTCTGTGGCTGAATGTGCATGGCAGGGTTTGTAATTTTCACAAACACAGGAAAGGATCGTGCACAAAGCCTTGCTACGTGTATGGTCAGTCATCTCTCAGTGGCGGGTGTGGTTACAAATATGAGATGTCGAAACTATGGCAGAGAGAGTAAAGTGCTCTCGGTAGAACAAAAGGGTATTTAAAAAGAAATACGGCTGGTTGGCAAAAATTGAATGGCCTTTGATATGAGGTTAGATTCTTAAATAGAATTACCCAGCAAGTATTGAACATTCATTTAGAGAGTAGCAGCAAAAGGAGCCACCAGCAGCTCAGGGGTTGCCCAGTCATCACTTAAAGGAACCAATACAACTTTTGAAAAGGGCCTCTACAAGCTGATGAACAACTCTATCTGCGGAAAAACCATGGAGAACCTCCACAAGTGGGTGAACCTGTAGCTTTCGCGTGAACATGAGAAGGTCAAGAGGAGGTCAAGAGTCGGAGCCTGCTTGCAGCATTGCCTATGCAAGGGTCAATTAACATCTTTGACAATGACCTTGCAGCAACCCAGGTTAACAAGCAAAAGTTCTTTCACAACAGCTCTGCATGTGCATGTGGGCTTGAGGACCCTGTACTCCTCAAAGCTCCATATGTATGTCTTGTTCTACTTGTGTGACTTGTTCTACTTCCTGTACAGCCTAGAGAACCAAAGGGTTCTTGGTAAGATGCAGGACGAGTGCACAGTGGGTGCTCTAACACTGACTATGTGGACCTGCATTGCAAGGTATACTGAATCCAAGAGGCAAGGGAAGCGGCCATCAAGAGGGCTAAGGGCATGAAAAAGGTGTGCTGACATGGCTCATCTGCCATTAGCAGTTCAAAGAACAGGGGGAGCATCCGCCATGACATTGACATGCTGCGTTCAGTGGGACACCATATCTTTGGACATCTCTTAAACAGGGTCTCTCTATCTCCCTTCGACAGCAAGCGCTCGATCGCTGAAAATGGAGTTGACACCCTCACAAATGGTTACATGAGAGCTGACCAAGCAGCTGGTTCCCCCACAAAAGTGGCCACAGCCAATCAGACCCCCCCAGAAAAAAATGGGGCGCGCCTAAGAGACTACATTGCACCTACATAGCTACTATATTTTTAGTCTAATAGGGGGACGGTAGAGCTATTGCTACCTCGGACGGGCAGACTTAAACCTCGGCTATCCAGCCACAAACTACATTGTAGATGGGGAGGATCACCACGCTACTGGGGATGTGTCCAAGAGGATCGAGACCTTACAGGTGCCTGTGTTCTCGAGGATGACAGACTTCTATCCCATGTCTGTCTGGGCCATCCACAAACCTATGCCAGTATTATACTGACGATAATAATCGCAATCATACCTATCCGTAATCCATAACACTAGGTCAAAATTCGTAATACACTAGTTATAAATGTAGACATAAAACAGCACAGAACAGACAGTAAAGCACAGGTACACACCACAAAGTCAAATTCGTGAAAGAAAGATATATGGACCTCTTGGCAAAAGGCCAAGAAGTGATGTCAGGTGTTTCAAAAATAGTAAGCGCATCGCGGTCCACATGTGGCACCAACCATATATCAATCTGTACGTCAAATAGGTAGTGGTCACCAACTAAGGTCCAATGTCGACGTCACTGATGCCATCAGCAATCATTTTTCAAGAAAATCACCATATGTACTGCATGCTCTTGCATATCGAAAAAGTTGAGAAATGTATACCCCATACGCTGGTTTGAGGGGAATATTACTGATGAGGTGTGGGCAATTGATAATACTAAAGTTGAAATCATCTCGCTTATCACATAGTCAAGTAATAAGGTGACCACTAGAGTCTGTTACGTGCAGAGAAAACGAACAAAAGGGTGAACTCAGCAGTTAGCGTTTAAACAAAATTTATTACGAAAATAAAACTAATTACTAAGTCAGGGATAGAGTACAAGCTTTAAAAGTGTACAGACTACTTATCTCAGCTGGGACGGCAAAGCTCCAGTCTCAGAGTTGTAACAGTCAGTTGGATGAATGAACAGTCCTTTGGCTTGCAGGCTTGAAGCTGCACAAAGTCCACAGTATAAATCCAGCGTTGGCAGTGAAGGTCTTGAAAAGTCTTGAGAATGACTACTGCTGGAGTTTAGTTACACACAAGAGACACGATCCCAAAAGTCTGACTGGCAGCTATACACATGTGCTTACATAAGGGCATATAAGAACAATCTAGAACGTTTATTGACATGCTAATTACTGTTCTAAAATTATCTCTCTTGCACAGCTAACTGAATTTCCAGAACATTCCAAACATGACTAATTTAATTCAAGGTTGTGAGGTCATTAAGGGCAGTGACCTTGAGAATGTTCTAGACTAATTGAACTCAGGTCATGATGAGTGTGGAAGAAATGACCTATATAACACACCCCCTCTTCAAAAAAGAAAATTTTTCAAAGAAAAATCTTTCTTTTACAAATGTTATCTTAAAAGTGTGAACGACAATAAACTCTAAATACGAGAGAGACAGTCTGCAATTAAATTTTCTCTGCCTTTGATATGTCTAATGTCAAGATTAAGCTCCTGTAACATTAAACTCCTTCTTAGCAATCTCTGATTATTGCCTTCAAATTTCTGCAGAAAAACAAGAGGGTTGTGATCAATATAAACCACTATTGACTGATTTGAAGAAGTAACATAAACTTCAAAATGCTGTAAAGCTAATATCAAAGATAAACACTTTTTTTTCAATTGTAGTGTAGTTTCTCTGGGATTTGTTAAATTTGCGTGAAAAGTAGCAAACAGGATGATCTATCCCATGACTATCCTATTGCAATTTGGTATTGGAAAACTTGAAATGGCACTGAATTTGGCATAAAGTATGCATGGCAAAGTACGGTTATTTTCATTGAGTTCGATAAAGTCATTGTTCGTCAAGTACTTGGCTTCCTCTTGGAGATATTTTTTGCAGGATTCAGTCCGTCTGGATGTTGCTCCACTGGATTACTGTCGCAGACATCTTCGTTGTGATAGGTGATGTTTGTCCTCGTTGGAACATCTTGGAACAGGTGTTTATATTCACGGAGCAGTTCTTTCACCTGTTGTTGTTGCTGGCTGGAGGTGTGCCAACTTTGTAGACTCCAGCTTCTCCAGGATTTCTGAGTTCTGAAGCTTGACCGAGCCCAGCTTTGAATTTAGAGTATTTTCACTCAAGTCAGTTTCAGTATCACTATCTTCATAATGGTTTGAACTGACTGCACTGACAGGCTTTGTTTGAGTAGGATTATCCCTATCCAAATATGGCTTAAGCATATTTATGTGACATAGCTGTTTTTGTTTTCGCCTGTCAGGTGTATTTATGATGTAATTTAAATCACTCAATTTCTTATCAATTAGATATGGCCAAAAGTAACGAGCATGGAGTGGTTTGCCAGGAACCGGAAGTAGAACAAGAACTTTTTGACCTGGTTCAAACTTCCGTTTTGAGGTGTTTTTTGAGGTGATAGGAATTTCTCTTTAACGAGCTTAAGTGGGCCACGGACTGTATGTCCAAATACAAGCTCAAATGGGCTAAAACCAAGAGACTCCTGAATTGACTCTCTAACAGCAAAGAGCAGAAAATAAATTCCTTCATCCCACTGCTTCTCTGTGTCAAAACAGTAGGTCTTAATCATGTTTTTCAAAGTTTGGTAGCTTTTCCTGACTCATAAGTGACCAGCCCAGGGCGTTTCATGGGCCAGGTGCAATATTTCAGCACGATAGGGCTTTGGAACCGCAATTTGATGTTTTATGATTTTATAGCCCAATCATCATCAACCAAAACATCTGGAGGTCTCCATTTACGTATGAGAATACCAGACTTTGTATAATAGGAAACAGAGCTATCTGAAGTTTTATCTTCATCATCTACCCTGTCAAACAAACACAAAATATCTGGGTCTTTGTGTTGTTCTGCAATGAAATTTGATCTAGAAAATGTCTGACTTTGGTCAGCAGAAGTTTTACTGGAAGTTTCAAATCCAAGAGGGATAACGGAATGATCCGTGTCAAACACCTGACTGAGAAAGGTGTCATTTAAGTCAACATCTGTGACATTATTTTTGAGAGTATTTTGATTCTCAGAAGTTTTCTTTGACACGGCTAGAGTAACAGCACATGAAGGGAAAAACCGGGAATTTCTTCCTCTATTGGCTCTGGATTTTGATGTAAACTAGGATTATCAGTCACAAGTGGATTAGTAATGATCTTGTCCCCAGGAAGGTCATTTCGAAGAAGAAGGTGAATCCCTTCAAAAGGCAAAAATGGCCTAAGGGAGCATTCAGTTTTACAGCCGGGGGTGGGCCGGCAAAATCCAGGGGGGGGGGGGGGTTCACCCCAAATTTGAAAACTGCAAAGGGGGGGGTCATGTATTTTTCAAACAGCTCAGAGGGGGGTCACTTAATTTTCATAAGCATCTGTCCCGTGAAAAAGCAGTTTCAGTGTTCAGAAATATTCTGGGAGATAAAAATGATTTGCTGCATGATTTCATGCTCTGAAGTCATTTAATTGTAAATCTGAGCAAAAGTATAATTATCTATCGCATGAACATCTTGACTTGGCAACTCTGAGGCATGTCTTATTGTCAACGGAGCTCACTGAGGGCAATGAACAATTCCTATTACTAACATATTAGAGATATGGCAAGTTTTAAACAGTTACCTGTAGACTAAGAGTACCATGAAAAGTTAAATAATTCTTTTAGGTGAAATTCTAAAATCCAATTTCCTGCACACATATCCATTTGTAACCACCCTAGTCTAATCAAGCACATTAATATTGATAATCAAGAGTACATAAATACACAGATTTACCTAATTTTGTATTGGAAAAAAATTATTCATAGTTTCCTCATAGACTCCCATGTACAGTGAATCTACATTTTGGTGAAATTCCAAAATCAAATTTTTGGCAAACACGTCAATTTGTTACCACCCTAGTCTAATCAAGTTCATTGATGTTAATAATCGGGAGTACATAAATACACAGAATTACATATTTTTGTATTGGAAAAAAATTGTTTATAGTTTCCTCATAGACTCCAATTTACAGTGAATCTACATTTTGGTGAAATTCCAAAATCAAATTTTTGGCAAACACATCAATTTGTTACCACCCTAGTCTAATCAAGTTCGTTGATGTTAATAATCAGGAGTACATAAATACACAGATTTACCTATTTTTGTATCGGAAAAAAATTGTTTATAGTTTCCTCATAGACTCCCATGTACAGTGAATCTACATTTTGGTGAAATTCCAAAATCAAATTTTTGGCAAACACGTCAATTTGTTACCACCCTAGTCTAATCAAGTTCATTGATTTTAATAATCGGGAGTACATAAATACACAGAATTACATATTTTTGTATTGGAAAAAAATTGTTTATAGTTTCCTCATAGACTCCCATGTACAGTGAATCTACATTTTGGTGAAATTCCAAAATCCAATTTTTGGCAAACACGTCAATTTGTTACCACCCTAGTCTAATCAAGTTTGTTGATGTTAATAATCGGGAGTACATAAATACACAGAATTACCTATTTTTGTATCGGAAAAAAAATTGTTTATAGTTTCCTCATAGACTCCCATGTACCGTGAATCTACATTTTGGTGAAATTCCAAAATCCAATTTTTGGCAAACAAATCAATTTGTTACCACCCTAGTCTAATCAAGTTTGTTGATGTTAATAATCAGGAGTACATAAATACACAGATTTACCTATTTTTGTATCGGAAAAAAATTATTTATAGTCTCCTCATAGACTCCCATGTATAGTGGATGAACACTTTCAGTGAAATTTCAAAATCAGATTTCTTGTACACATAATATGCACCTTTAACCATCATATTCTAATCAAGTACAATCATGTTAATTATACAACGTCTGTATATGTTCATGTATAGCAAGTTTTTCATTTGAAAAAAAATTGTTCACAATTTTATCATAGACTCCTATGTATAGTGGATGAACATTTTTGGTGAAATTCTGAAGTCAAATTTTTTGTTCACATACCAGTTGTAAGTACATTTATGTCAAATATCAGACATCTATAAATGCATAGATATAGTTTTGTATTAAAAAAGTATTAAATAGTTTTCTCATACACTATCACGTATAGTGAATCAACATTATCAACAGCTGATCATCAATTTAATCCAAATATCAAAATATTTTACACACACGCTTCCGCAAACATATTGCGATCTACGTGTAATTTCTGTTCAATCCCTTTAAGGGGTAATTTCAAAATTATAGCAAGTCAGAAGGGGAAATTTGAACATTAACAATTTGTGAGTTTGTCAGGAGGGTCATTTGAAAATATCTGAGAATCTTTTTTTTTGAGTCTATCCCTCCGAGGTGTTGTGTGTGCAGCTTTACTCAAGCAATGCG
>LD351495.1:22907-59537 GCA_001465055.1 Ptychodera flava | reverse complement strand
AGAGGAACAGGAATGTAGTCATTACAATCTACCCCCTTAATAAGAACTTTAGAACCTGAAAATGACTTTTCAGAAAACGGCAGGGTATCTGCCAACAAAAGAGACTTGGATGCCCCGGTATCTCTTAAAATTTTGACAGGGGTAGCGGAAGAGAAATCACCAGAAAGTGATATAAAACCATCATGAATAAATGGTTCGAAAATACCCATAATGCCATCTTGAGAAGAATTGACCTTGACCTCATTAATTTGGGATGAGAGGGATTTAACCTCAGAAAATGTGTTGCACACATTATTAGACTCTAATTGAGTTGATGAAGAAATAAAGCCGGTGGGCTTAGATCCACTTTGACCACTTTGACCTTCACGTTTTCTTTTCAATTTGAAACACTCTGACATTAAATGGCCGTCTTTCTTACAATAATTACAAGAAAGTGTACCGAACTGTTTGTCAGAAGGAGATTGAGACTTGGGATCTGATGATGTGGGAGTGTTACTTGAATTTTGTGAACTGTTGTCATTTGATTTTTTACTCTCCTTTGACAAATTCTTGGATGAAAAGGACGAGTTAAATTTACCTGCATTGTTTCTGTAGGAAAAGGACTGGGATGGTTTGCTGAGAAATGAAGATTTGTGGGCCAATGAATAATCATCGGCCAAACGTGGAGCAACCTCCGATGTATCTGCCTTTTGTTCATTGATAAATGTCTTGATGTCACTCCGGATGCACCTCTTAAATTCCTCAATCAAAACAAGTTGTCGTAATTTGTCATAATTCTGACTGACCTTTTCAGAAGAACACCAACGGTCGAACAGTTGTTCTTTTGTCCGAGCAAATTCAACATAAGTTTGATCCTTCGCCTTCTCACAATCCCTAAATTTCTGACGGTAAGCTTCAGGAACCAACTCATAACCCTTGAGAATTAATTCCTTCACAGAATCATAATTTGAAGCCTGCTCTACTGACAACTGAATGTAAATTTCTCTGGTTTTACCCACCAAAGCACTCTGCAAAAGCATAGACCAGGACTCCTTAGGCCAATTTAGACTCTGAGCAATTTTCTCAAAATGAAGGAAATATTTATCAACATCCTTTTCTTGGAAATTGGGAACTAACCTGAAATGCGTAGTGATGTCAAACCTGCCTGAAGGGAAAAATTTTCCTGACTTTCCAAGCTCTAAACGTCTCATTTCTAACTGTAGTCGATGTTCTTCTAATTCTCTTTCCTTTTTTCTCTGTCTTTCTTCCATTTGCAATTCTTTTTCTTTCATTTGTAATTCTTTTTCTTTTTCTAATGCCAATTTTTTAAGCTCCAAATCTGCCTGTATTTCTAATTTTCTTAGTTCAAAGGCAGACTCGGGCTCATAATCTTTCAGGGTGGATTCCTCAAATTGGCCTAAATCAACTAGATGTTTGGCAATACGGTACTGTATTTCCCTCTGGCGCATAGATCTTTTGACTTCTACTTTAAGGAAATTGGCCAGTGTTATGAGGTCGTCTTTTCTGAGGAATCAAATGTGTCCTGATCAAGGTCATCCATTTCCTCTGGTTTAAATTCCGCCATGATTAAATTTCGCTGAGTTCACAGTATACAGTAGTTTTGAAAAAGCTGTCAAAATGTTGTCAAACAGCTCAAAATATTCGTATCCCGGACGAGCCCCCAATTTTGTTACGTGCAGAGAAAACGAACAAAAGGGTGAACTCAGCAGTTAACGTTTAAACAAAATTTATTACGAAAATAAAACTAATTTTTAAGTCAGGGATAGAGTACAAGCTTTAAAAGTGTACAGACTACTTATCTCAGCTGGGACGGCAAAGCTCCAGTCTCAGAGTTGTAACAGTCAATCGGATGAATGAACAGTCCTTTGGCTTGCAGGCTTGAAGCTGCACAAAGTCCACAGTATAAATCCCGCGTCGGCAGTGAAGTTCTTGAAAAGTCTTGAGAATGACTACTGCTGTTGTTTAGTTACACACAAGAGACACGATCCCAAAAGTCTGACTGGAAGCTGTGCACGTCCCTTTTATACACATGTGCTTACATAAGGGCATATAAGAACAATCTAGAACGTTTATTGACATGCTAATTACTGTTCTAAAATTATCTCTCGTACACAGCTAACTGAATTTCCAGAACATTCCAAACATGACTAATTTAATTCAAGGTTGTGAGGTCATTAAGGGCAGTGACCTTGAGAATGTTCTAGACTAATTGAACTCAGGTCATGATGAGTGTGGAAGAAATGACCTACATAACAAGTCAAATTTAGGAAAAACAAATAAAGATATGAAGCAGAAGAGGCCATTTCTGTAGTTTCTTTAATCTCCAATTCTAGAGGGTAAATTATAGCTCTATAGTCACTGAATTTGAATTCATTTATTGAAATGACATCGTCTATGTATCTGAATGTTAAGTCTAGAGTTCTAGCTACAGAGACCTACAGAGATCTTCATCTTCACATCGGAGTTCAGGAGTTACCCTTTCCAGGATATGTACACCCTCCGCCAGTCAATGGAGAGTGAGGGAGGAGTGGCTTCCTCTGGGAGGGTGTGTGGATCTCTGTGGATCTTGGGGTATGGATCACCTGATTTCCATCTAACGCTTGCCACTGTCTCACACAACTGTCTGCAAGTGTCTTGCTCGTGAGAGAAACAGAGAAATACGGAAAGTCCACCAGCAAGTCAGCTGCAAGTCAGCAGCAAGTGACCCGAAGATAGTCTTTCCAAATACAGCAAGTTTCGGCAAATGTCTTTAAAGACAGCACGCCAGCTGCCAACTTACAAACAATTGACTGCAATGGATTGTGCTCGAGAGAAATAGAGTAATACAGCAAGTCAAAAAGCAAGTGTATTGCCCCCAATCAAAAGAATAACAACAGAAGGCTGCCAAAAAGGCCTGTTGTGACATAGCGCCACCCCCCATTTCATGCAAATAGATCAAAGTTTTTAGTTTGATACTTCACGGCGTTGAATTTATACATCAAAGGAACACAATCCCATTACCTCATAGGTGCACGTGCACGTTTTTGCTTAGGTGCAAAGCTAACATTAATCATATTCATTTATTGCATATACATGTGGATGTCTGTCATGTTATTTTCATCTTGTGTTATCACGCTTTTATAGTATTTAGTCATGCCACGGGTAAGATTTCTGTTAGGATATATATATATATATATATATATATATATATATATATATATATATATATATATATATATATATATATATCACCATAAAAATCAACAAGAAATATGTCAACTACCTGGACGTGACCTTCGACCTACGCACTGGAACTTTGAAGCTTTTCACCAAACCCAATTACATCCCGCTATATGTCAACAGCAGAAGCACCCATCCACCATCTGTAATCCGTAACTTGCCAGAATCCATCGACAATCTACTGAGCAGCATATCATCAGACAAAAAAGCATTCTATTCAGCCATCACGCCATACCGAGATGCACTCAGGAAGAGCGGCTACGACCACCAACTCACTTTCAAACCCGTACAGCAACAGGAAAAACACACATGAACTGCTAGAGTACACTGAACTTTATCCATAAATGTCAATTTCTTTGTTATGTAACGGTCGCTGATATTATAATTTATGTAAATGATAGTCTCATTATGCATGTATGTGTTATATAAGCTTGGTTGGGTTTTTTTTCTGTTAGTATGTGTTCTAGACAAAGCTGACTTGGTTATTGATGTTCATCCACTGCAAGTGTTGGTTACCAATACAGAAAGTGATTGTACTGAAACAAGCTATCGCTTCCTCTCGTTATATACTTGCACCGTACGCAATTAACTACCGCACCTCAACAGGTTATGGGCCCAGACCACGGCTGCAATTTGATGGTGACAAGTCGAAGTACGAATTATGGTAGGTGAAGTTCCTTGGTCACATGCAACTGCAAAAATTGGAGGAAGTCATATCCCCCGAAGAAGGCGATGAAAGTGAGCCAGACCCTGAGAAGAATCACGATGCCTACGCTGAATTGATACAATGCCTCGATGATAAAAGTATATCACTTATTATCAGAGACTCTAAGAATAATGGTCGCAAGGCGCTTCAGATTTTACGTAACCATTAACTAGGGCATAGCAAATCAAGAGTGATAGCACTATGTAACGAACTAACTACACTTTCAATGAGAGATGACGAAGACGTGACAGATTATATGATACGGGCAGAAAATGTAGACACTGCACTTAAAGGCGCAGCAGAAAAGATCAGTTACAGTCTTTTAATTGCCATGACACTAAAGGGACTTCCTTCACGCTTCAGAACCTGTGTTGCCGTCACCACACAAGCCGAGAAGGAACAAACCTTCACAAAGTTCAAGATGGCATTGAAAAGTTATGAAGAAACTGATAAAGGTAGCCAGGTAGCGGAAGGCGGTTTTTGGGACGGCGTTAGTAAACATGGCGTCATGAAGATACACAATCAGAGGGGGACCAGCAACGACTGTAGATACGGTTCAACGAGACTTATAAGATGTTACAGATGTGGCAAGATTGGACACAAAGCAAATGGGTGCAGACAAGGGCAGAAGTGGTGCGATGTTTGCAGAACCACGACACACATGACGGGAGAATGCCGTAAGACAAGACAGAGACAAGACAGAGATGCGGCAAAGACAAGTAAAGACGAAGACACGCTAGATGCAGACGAACATTCGTTTTGTTTTTCTGTAAGTCATGCGAATTTATGTAATTTTGAAGCTAAGCAGCATAGTTTGTAAGTAGATTGTGGAGCAACTACTCATATAATAAAGGATAAATTCAAATTTGTAAGTTTCAAGACGAATTTCGATAGCAGAAACACACGATAGAGTAAGTGGACGGTAGCCAGAGTAATGATGTTGTTAAGGGCAGAGGAAATGCGAAAGTTGCTTTGTATGATGTAAATGGCCGATCTCACGATTTTATTTTAGATAATGCTTTGTATGTACCATCCTATCAACAAGATATTTTTTTTTCTGTTCAAGCTGCAACAAGTACTGGGGCGTCAGTAAGTTTTTATTCCAATGGTGCTCATTTGAAAGCAAAGGGCACTACGTTTGATGCTGAGAAAGATGGGAGATTGTATTTCTTGAACAAAGTTTCCTGTAAAACGGCATCTAGATCACTGAAAGATTGGCACAAAATAATGGGCCACTGTAACATTAAAGATATATCAGTTTAGAGGGTGTATCCAAAGGTTTCATAATAAGCGAAAAGAAAAATTCGATTGTGATACATGTATTCAGGGGAAAATGACTCAAACGTTTAATAGAGTTGCCGATAAAGGTGTCACCAAGCCCATGGAGTTTGTACACTGTGATTTATCAGGGCCAATTGATCCTGTTGCAAGAGATAGTTTCAAATATGCTCTTTTTTTACCGATGATTACTTGGGTACAGTTTTTGTATATTTTCTTAAGAATAAGAGTGATACCATTATAGCCACCTAAAGATTTTTGGCTCAGAGTGCACCTTATGGTGTGATTAAGAGGCTGAGAAGTGACAACGGGACTGAATTCACTTCAGACAAAGTTAGATCTCTTATAATTGAGAATAAAATTTGTCAGGAGTTTTCAGCACCATATTCACCTGTGCAGTCACTAATATATGCAACTTTTCGTGTGTGTGAGTGTGTGTGTGTGTGTGTGTGTGTGTGTGTGTGTGTGTGTGTGTTTATATATATATATATATATATATATATATATATATATATTTCATTGAGGACCAAATTCACCATAATAACAACTTTATGATAAAACTTTAACCGATGACAACACCAATGAATACAATACAGCATTACTTTGTAGTTATTGGCAAATAACATCTGTTCACATCATTAAATTGACATTCTAAATCATTAGCTTCTACCAGTAGCTAAACTATAAAATGTCAATCTTTTTTGAGCAAATATAGCTTTTTAAGCGATTTCCGTTTGAAAATAATCTATTGTTAACCATGTTCCTTGAAGTATGGTATTGTTTAAAAAATGGCTCTACAAAATCCGATTTCTTCCGAATTTCTTGAAACACTTTATAAATTGACATATGTTTACACTCACCAGATACCCTCTTACTTCTAGTGATTTCTGTACAACCAGATACGTCCTCAGAGAAGAGTGAACCTCTTGGCAGCTCTTCACTTCCAGCAGTAATTGAGCCACTCCGTTTCTCTCTACCGCCAGATAGTAATGATTTACCGCCTGTTTTGGATTTACTTCCAAAAACACGCTGAAAGATTCTGCTGAAAATACCACCTGAGTCTTTCTTCTCTGTGGAGAGATATTAAATCCCTGTCAGCATTTAGTTACCTCCAGTTGTAGGATTTCAATGCACATACGACTACCATTTTTGTGCTTCCGAATGTATTTTCTTCATCAAGGCATTCTAGAAAGGGAAATCTAACTCCAGCGAATTTCATAACCCTTGAATAAGATGCAGCTGGAATTTGTCACATGTGTGCACGCGTCGACGACTATGGCACAACGAGAACAGAAGTTGATGAAGACGACATGAGCTCAGAATCCCATGAGTGCGAAAGGGCACATGGGAGGAGCATGCGTGACGTCATCGGCGATACAATAACATTCTGTGCAGCCTTGCCACAGAGTGGAGTTGAAGGAGTACGGTCAATATGCGTGAATAGTTCAGCGCGTTTGCAAAACGACTAAGAAGATTGGGACAGCAATATTTCTGACATCGAGTTTGACTTTTTCCCGACTGAAATCAAATTATATCAATTTGAACCAAGATATGTAAGAAAGGGAAACAAGACCACACATCGTCCATATCTTGGTTGTTTTCGTTCTGTGTATTTATACATAACTGTAAGCGACTGTGTATATTATTTTCGCTGTTTTATATAAAGAGTTGATTAGTTATTGCGAGACGTACCCGTGATCTACATGTCTTGTACATGAGAGACTATGTGACACAGCGATTCTTTTCATGCCACGTTTTACAAGCACTGGAGTTTCCTTAATCAGTCTCTCAAAAATTCAGTTTTGGTCTGTAAATCGCCTGGAATCATTATAAACTGTTTGTATGTGTTAGTATGTTGTTCCGTTGAAGTTTGTCCTTCAAGTGGGGATGCTAGAATGTCTACAGTGCGGCTTGATTCTCCGACCGTATGTTCTTTTTTACTCTGTTTGTAATGTCGGTCTTGCAGTTTGTCACTAAATTGTGTGACCTTCTGTGTAACATCGGCTCCTTTATTGCATGTTCTAATGTATTGTAAGTTTTCCCCATATGTAAGGTTATGAAACCTTCGATAAATATAGAATAGTTTTCATCGATTTGATTAGTATAATCGTCTATTTTTTGGGTCGACCTGAGGAAGGCGGACTTTGTCAGATCTATAATGTGATGGAATATCCGATATCTATCGGATATTTACCAACGATTTGACAAGTTTAGTATCATCCAAAAGATTTCGTTTTAAGTGAGTAGGGCTGGGCCGGATATGTAAGGTGGTTAAATTTCCGATATCTATCTATCAAGTGTCCGTCCATCCGTCCGTCCGTCCGTCCCCATCCATCCCCATCCATCCCCATCCATCCATCCCCATCCATCCATCCATCCATCCATCCATCCATCAATCCATCCATCCATCCATCCATCTCAATCCATCCCCATCCATCCCCATCCATCCATCCCCATCCATCCATCCCTCCCTCCATCCATCCATCCATCCATCTATCCATCCATCTATCTATCTGTCTGTCTGTCTGTCTGTCTATCTATCTATCTATCTATCTATCTATCTATCTATCTATCTATCTATCTATCTATCAATCAATCAATCAATCAATCAATCAATCAATCAATCATAGTGAGGTAGGCAGCCATTTACCTTCCTGACATTGGACAAATAGTAATTCGCCCTGTGGCAATTGTCCTTTGTTATGATGATCTTTCCTAGACCTATTAAAAATACAGCATACTGTGGCACTGCATTGATTCCTTTCTTATGCGAGCATATGAAACTGGACTTATTTTAATTGATTGTACAGGAATCATGATTTGTTCTCTTTTTTCATCAGTTAAACCTTTACATGGGAAGAAACATATTATGAAATATATCAGCAAATGTATAAGCATCGATACATAGCGTCAATGACCATCAACTCCCCTTTTATCCACACTGCCAGACATTGCAGGGAGTGAATGGGTCACTAGAAGTTTGTGAGCACATCAAATGTGTACTATGTCCTTTAATTTCGATTAAATTAGTAATTTTCACAGCAATTAAATTTAGCTTACTGTTCGTTTTTCTCCGGCAGCTGGCCATTTTCTAAACTGTAAGATTCATTCAGCACTGCAACCTACGACCCTTTACTAGGATTGAAGGCACGCTTTACTGGCTGCGGCAAATTCAAAAAGAAAAAAAGTACCGCCCACAACTGACATTACAGACTTCTTAAATATGTAAATCATGGTAATGTAATTTGAATATAGATCACGAGGGCTATTTACATACATAATGACCACAATGAAATAATGAGCGAGCAATATGGGAGGTCTTGTTACGCTGCATACTGTCAATTAACTGGTTCCTATAATATGATTGGTTCCAACAAAATTTTGTTGGAGAACAGGATTTCAACAGTGTGCCTTCAGTCGTAGTAACAGATCGTAGGTCGCAGTGCGCCGGAGCGCCCCCAAACGACTGAATCTTTCAGTGTAGCTATTTTCTAAATCCTTTACATGTACTTGAACAAGCAGATTGCTGAGTTGTAGGTGAAATTTGCATGCACCTTGTACTTGTTTGGTACAACAGAACACCAAACTTTGACAGGTAACCTAGCATGCTTTGTTT
Organism: Ptychodera flava; assembly: GCA_001465055.1. NCBI lineage: Eukaryota > Metazoa > Hemichordata > Enteropneusta > Ptychoderidae > Ptychodera > Ptychodera flava. The sequence goes on along the minus strand of LD351495.1, from coordinate 50,718 downwards.
GCACATGATGCATAACCTCAATATAAACAAGTCTGCATTTATTATTTACATTGACATCAGTGCAACAAGTCAGTAACTCTTTCCATTTCTTAAAAAATTAGGATTAGACAAAATCGCATAAAGCTGAGGTGATGACCTGACTTGTAATATGCTTTACATTGGTAAATCAGTAAATGGCATTTTCAAACCATGATGTATTTTACATAATTTACTAAAATAACATTGTCAAATACATTGGTTAATTCTAAAGTTTGAAGATGCAATAGAAACATACAGACAGATGACAGACACAAACACATCCAAAAAAGTACCTCTTTATGCTATATCACACTGATATTGCCATGGGAAGATGTGATGCAGCTGAATTGTAATTCAAGTTGTATGCGCTGGTATTTAAATGCTACTCACCTTCGTGTTCCATTTCGGATGTGATAATTTCTTGCCTTATATCAGTGTTTGCATCAGGTACTCGTTCTAGTTGTGTCCTCAGTTCATTTATAAATTTGTCTTTTTTCTCCATCGCACTGAGCTGTGTAAAGACTACTTTTTCAGCATTCTGATATTGCTGCTTGTACTCCTGACACTGCTTTTCTAATTGTGACTTTTCATTCAGTGCTTCAGCTAACTGGGTTTTCAGAACTATCTTTTCTGTGAAAGCTGTCTGCAATTTAGACTTTTCTTTCAAGGCAATATCTAGTTGACTTTGTAATGACTGAACTGTGAACTGTGCTAGTGCCAAGTATCTGATGTCAGAATCTGTGAGTTGTTGTTCTTCACTGGTTTGGAGTGGGAGTAAACTTCTTGCTTGTAAACTTAAAGTTTTATCGACCACTGTGATGGGAGGAGTTAATGTGCCATACTTGGTGAGTTTTTCATCCAATTCTACAATCAAAGAAGACATTTCTACCAACTGATTTCCAGAGATAAGAAAAGCGACAGAGAATTTCGTTGTAATATTCCAATGTAGCTTGTATAAAAATTACCAATTTGATACAACGTTAATTTGAAATTGTCACACTTGTACAACTGTATTTAAGCCAAATGTTTTAGTTTCCTAAGGTCTATATTTTGATTTGAAGTTAGTGTAGGTTACTTACCGGGAACTGTTAAACGTTCATAATCAGTCACCAGATACCTTGTAACACTGAGTAAAGAGAGGATTTCCTGTCTAGAGGATAGGATATGTTGAATCCTGTCTGTCATTGTCATCACTACTTGGATTATATCACACTGGCTTCCTTTCTGTCTGATATACTCCTCAGCTTTGAACAATGAACAGACATTAGTCTCAGTGGATGGGTGGATTTCATGAGCTGGGTCGAGCTTAAGAAGCATTAACTGTAATGGCTCTGTGTCGACTGCTGGGACATCGTCGTATGTCATAATTGGTTGAATTCCACCACCGTCTCCTGCAGGAAAATACGTGGCAATATATCAACATTTACTCGTTACACGATAGTGTGGAAGTAAACTGAGCTCTTGATAAACTTCTATCATGTCTTTGTGTGTAATTTTGATACTTATTGCACTGTAAACTGCAATTGGCCAGTAATTTCTCAAAACAATATCACTGTTACAGAATTTTGGGATAAAGAAATATTAAATTTTTGTATATGATTTCGTAAAATCACACAAAATTAAGATTTTTCTTGGGAAAGAAAGTGGTATGGCGCTATACCCCTTTTAATTAAGGAAAATTGGGGTGAAATTTCTTTTATTCATTTCGATATGTATGTTTTTGTAGTATTAATCCGAAGGGAAATGATGAGAATGTTCAACGTAGTTCTACATTATATCAGTCTATATGTTTAATTAAGGGCCTCGGGGAAGATAAGCATGTGAATCTGCAGCCTACGCTCGTTAAAAAGTTTAATAAGATACAATTATTCAATAAATGACGGCTGTGATAAATAATCCGTATATTAATATCTATCATCTTGTGAAATCACATCATAATAAGATTTGGAACTGTGCTTGAGTCTTTTTGGAAGTTTACATTATTCAAATCAGCTAAAACACAGACAATTACCTTTTAGTTTTTGGTGGAGCATTGCTATTCAAAGTAAAACTTACTATTGAAGAAGAAAAACTCAACTTCTTTGAACCTCTTCTCAACATATGTTGCTTTCAATCTCAATGCAATACCAACTTTGGCAGCAATCCTCCTCATTTCATCTGTTATCAGTAGTGGTTCAAATGCTCTGGCTAGACTTCCAGATCTACAAGTCTGCTTTAACCTGTAGAGATTATAAAGAGTAAGAAACCTCAGCAAAATCGCTAACGACTTTGCTGTCACACTGGATGGCTCCACATCACCAAGTTTCTTCTTGCATAGTTTCTTTATTTCCTCACAGTCATCTCCATCACCAAGTACATCTTCTACTCTATGTTTCACAGCACTCCTGAGTTTAGTCCTCATTTCCTCCTTCAGTTCCTGTCTCTTTTGACCATGAAGAACTTTAAGTTCTTCTTCTCGTTCCCTTAGGTCTTGTTGCTGAAAATCCTCATCCAATCCTATTTGTACAGCTAGAGAGTCTGTTGAATAGGAAAAAAATGGAAAATGACATCAGAAAGGGGGGCAAAGTACCGGTATTTAAGTCAATGTTGAGAATGTGGAAATACAGAAATTTTTTTAAGTTTATCAAAGGTATGTAATGCCCTTCTTGTTGCACGGTATTTCATCACTATACACATTTAATAAATTGAGCAGTTTAGATGTATTGCAACCACATAGCAAAACGACTATTATTTTTGTCAATACAAGACTTGCACTTCCTGACATTGATACACAAGGAGGGTTTTTTTATTATTAGTAGTAGTATTAGTATTAGTATTAGTATTAGTGATGTTGTTGTTTATTTCAGATATAATTATCCATATACATAAACAGATAAATAAATAGTAAATAACAGAAATGCAATTACACCAGTTTTTCCATATTTACTATATGTGGAAAAATTCAAAACTGCCGAAATAATGGGGTTATCAGAGATATGCAGTCTACTGAGAAAACCAACTGACTTTTTCTAAACAGTTCGTCAAATGTTAAAATCGATAAGTTAACAAACAAAAGGCTGTTACTTTGCACATGATTGTATATGAAACCTATCAATTTACGATAAACCTGATAAAAAGCTTTTCTAATTGTCTTAAAAACATTCACAGAAAAATTATAGCAAAGATACGTTCAACAAGGGACATCACAGAAAACAGTAAACAGGTGGTTTTTAGTCCCCACGAACACCGTCCGGGGGGACTTATAGGTTTGGTCATGTCCGTGCGTCCGTCCGTGCGTCCGTGTGTGCGTGCGTCTGTGCGTCCGTCCGTTCATGCAGATATCTCAGAGACGCCTGAAGCGATTTTGTTCAAACTTGGTTCAAGGATAGTACCCTACCTCATACAGATGCACGTCGATTTGTTTCACAAGGCGATCACATTTAGCCGTGTTAGAGAACTTTTTAGTTTTCACCTCCATAGACCCCCATGTATAAGGCAGTCCATAGACTTCCATGTATAAGCACAGGCGACCCATAAAGTATTACTGAGATTTTCACACTGTTTTCTCTATCATTTTCTCTCCTTTCTTCATGCTCTGACTGATCGGAGTAAATAAAATAAATGGTTTATATAACCTAACCTAGCCTCTGCGACTCTTTATTTATTTTACACTCCATTACATGGACGTATATCTCTCATACACACATGCTGTAATTAATTAGTCAAAACAACTAATTATACTAATCCGTGGACTTATCAGAGGTTGGTCAACATCGGAAAGGTAGTGATGTTAATGAAAAAGGTACCATTCCTATCTTTCGCGATGTTGACCAACCCGTAAAATCCCTGATAAGTCCACGGATTAGCATAATTAGTTGTGTTGACTAATTAATTACAGCATGTGTGTATGAGAGATATACGTCCTTGTAATGGAGTGTAAAATAAATAAAGAGTCACAGAGGCTAGGTTAGGTTATATAAACCACTTATTTTATTTATTCCGATCATTCAGAGCATGAAGAAAGAAGAGAAAAATGATAGAGAAAACTGTGTGAAAAAACTCAGTAATACTTAATGGGTCGCCTGTGGTATAAGGCAGTCCATAGACTCCCATGTATAAGGCCAAGAAAAATAAAAATTTAGTTTCTCATCGTATTCATATTGCAAAAAGGATGCAGTGACACAGTTTTTAGTGCCCACAGATAAAGTCGAGGGGGCTTATAGATTGGGTCATGTCCGTCCGTGAGTCCATCCGTGAGTCCATCCGTTCACGCAGATATCTCAGACACTTTGACAAAAATGTAATGTGACCTTGGTGACCTTTGACCTCAAATATACATATATGTCTATAACTCAGTAAGCACAAGTGCTAAACCTTTCATATATGGTATGATGGGACATCCTATGACGCCACATATTGTACCTCATTAATTATGCGCATATCTAATTTTGAGCGTGCCAAATGACCTAGAGGTCTGATTTTTGGTGTATATGGATAACTTAGCAATACAATTTTTTGACAAAGTGTCACGTGACCTTTGACCTCAAATATACATATTTGTCCATAACTCAGTAACCACAAGTGCTACACCCTTCATATTTGGTATGATGGGACACATTATGACGCCACATATTGTTCCTCATTATTTATGTGCATATCTAATTTTGAGTGAGCCAATAGAGCCAGAGGTCTGATTTTTGGTATGTAGGGATAACTTAGCAATACAATTTTTTTGACAAAATGTCACCAGACCTCATTGACCTTTGACCTCAAATATACATATTTGTTCATAACTCAGTAACCACAAGTGCTACACTCTTCATATTTGGTATGATGGGACACCTTATGACGCCACATATTGTACCTCATTAATTATGCACATATCTAATTTTGAGCGAGCCAATAGAGCTAGATGTTTGATTTTTGGTATATAGGGATAACTTATCAAGACAATATTTTTGACAAAATGTCACGTGACCTCAGTGACCTTTTACCTCAAATGTACATATTTGTCCATAACTCAGTAACCACAAGTGCTACATCCTCCATATTTGGTATGATGGGACACCTTATGACGCCACATATTGTACCTCATTAATTATGTGCATATCTAGTTTTGAGCGAGCCAATAGAGCTTGATGTTTGATTTTTGGTATATAGGGATAGACTATAGGATAGAAATTGTTTGACAAAATGTCATGTGACCTCGATAACCTTTTACCTAAAATACACGATTATGTCAATACATAAGTAACCACAAGTGCTATGTCCTTTATATTTAGTAGGATGGGAGACCTTATGACAACACATGCTTTACCTCATTAATTATGCACATATATAATTATGGGCAAGCCAATAAAGCTTCAGGTCTGAATTTTTGCATATTGATTAATTAGCAATACAATTTATTTTCAAAATGTCACGTGACCTTGATGACCTTTGACCTTGATTATGCATACATCTGCATAACTCAGTAACCACAAGTTCTTTACGCTTCAATTTTGATAGGATAATAGACCTTAAGATGTCACATCTTGTACCTCATTTATTATGCACATATGTATTTCTTGGCTGGCCAATACAGCTAAAGGTCTGATCTTTTTTCCCGATTTAGAACCATAACTTAGACATGCCTCTTGTTTCAAATTGGGAACAATGACATAGACCTATGTGCCCATAGATCTGAACATATACACTCCAGTGATACTTCTTAATGACCACATTTCCCTGCCCCATCAAGACTAATACTCCTTTTTCAAGTGGGGACTATGTCATTGTCAATGACTTGTTAACTTAAAGCATTGCAAATTTAAAATCTTGAATACAAGCATCACCTCTTGCATAAAACATTGCCTCTCGCATAAAACAGGCGAGTCTGAGCTTGAATGTCAACGTCATTTTTTAGGTCAGAAGTTATTAAGTGTCCAAGGTACTTATACACATAAACATAGTTGAGCATTCCATTATTCAAATATATCGGAGCGTGTCATAGCTTCCTTATATTCCGTTGTATTAACATACATACATTTTTTTTTTCATTAAAGAGTATTTAGCAGTCATTGTCATAATAACCACAAGCGTTTATTAACATTTGCTGCCCATAAGAACAGGTAGAAAAAATAACAAGGTCATCTGCGTATATCAGATGATTGATCTTAATAAATCTTAATAAACTGTGCAGAGTATCGGCGATGTAATGCCTCCCTGTTTAACTCCTTTTATTGAATGGAATGGTTCAGAAAGACACCCATTCCATCTGATAACAAAGTCCTGATATCTTTAAAGATATGATTAGCATAATTGTCTTATATGTCCAGTATACATAGCATGCTACTAATTGTATGTCGCTGACTTTTATATCAGCTTCGTACACATTTCCTATCAGGGGGTGGTACACTTTCTTTATGTAAATACAAAAAGACTACTTCAATTCATTAATAATGTATTGCCATAATGTAGCTGCTGAAAAGTAAATTGAAATAGGTTTAACTATACCTAATGATTCTTCAGACTTGTTATTTCCGTTTCCTTCCGCATTCTTCATATCTATATTTGTTTTAGATGTCTCAGTCGCATCTCCTTTGTTTTCAGACATAGTTTGTGGCTGTTTCATTGATACTTCATCAGGATCTTCTGTCATCAAATCACCTAGCACAACAAAAAAAAAATATCCATTGAAATCGAAATAATACCAGTATTTGAAAATTTACCACATAAACATTTCCTGTAATGCAAAAGGAAGTTGAAATAACCATCATTTACCATGTTAAATAAGTACAGTAAGATACAAGTAATATACCTCTTTACCCTGATTAAGTGAAACATATCCATTGGCACATTCATCATTAGCAGCTGCTTATTTTGTTATTGCATTATTTCTTTTATGTGATGATGTTTTGATGAATTTATTTCTATTCTTCTGTGTAATATATGCTTCTAAAAATCACGAAGAAAGTGCTAGAAAAATTCAAGAAGTTCAATACGATACCTTTCACGTCTTTTTCGACTCCTTGATCTGTACTGATAGCTCCAGTTTGTTGTTTGACAGTTGTGATTAACAGGGATGCAAATTTAGCACTGCTTTCTGAGATGGCTTTACTTTTTACCAAGGCTGTTTTCAAAGCCTTTGCCTTCTGGAAAGCTAAGTGTGTATGTTGTAGGTGTTTTATTATCCTCTCAGACAGTGTTGCCCCCGATGCCTCTACAACAACCTGGTCAGCATATTCTTCTAGGTATTTCTCAATGAAACGAGCCAAATGAGTATGCTTATTGGCAGCTGTTGGAATACCAGATACCATTGCTTCTAAACCATAGAAGCTGTAATCCACATAGCATGGTGCAGGCAGGCAGAGATGGGATTGTTGTAGATATCTGTGCAGAGACTTTGCTGAATGCCCAGGATGAAGTGTTGGCCTAATATGAGGACATTGCATCTTATCAGACAGGAACTTCGCCACAGTCTGGTCTGCTTCATGAGATACTCCTTGGATTTTCCATAAAGGAGGATTGATGTGTGAATGACTTTCTGATAGACGATTAGCTGCAGTACCGATTGAAACAGCAATTGCTTCACATCTTTCTATAGCTTTCTGTGTATCCACCTGACCACATGTCAGTAAACTATGTATGGTGGTCTCTCTCAGTACTGGATCTTTCCCGCTTAAACATGCGAGTGATATTGGAAGGATCTCCTCATGAGGAATTTCTGACAAGTCCTTTCTATGAAACTCAGCCCTGTATGCATTCTGGAAATACTCATAGATGACAGGGCCAATAGAGAACAGTAGGTCTGCTTCACTGGCCATTTGCAGCATCTTCTCTTCAAAGTTTGAAATACCACATTCTTCGGCTTCCAAGCAGGCTGATTCTGGACTGGCATGGTTGATGAGGACTAGTTTTGCTCTAGGGAACAGATTTGCTCGGATATTAGCAGCTGCATATCCTGTCTTTGGAGCATAACCAACCACATATTCGACGTTCTCTATCTTTCCCAGGTCTGGAAAGTAACTTTCATGGTTCAACAGCCACTCTGTTCTTGGTGGATCATCTTTGGGTTCGATACCAAGCCTTCTTTGTGCTGGAATCAAAGTAACACTACACCTCTCAGCATCTTTCTTCTGATCATCACTGATTTGCATGTCAAGTATTGTGGCGTAGGCTTTCAGAACTTCTCCAGCCTTGGCCTTCCTTTCACAGAAATCCTGGACGAGAGTTGTATGGAATCCTGTCAGACCCAACTTATCACTACTCCAGGTATTGTAAACAAATAATGCTGCGGGCCGTGAAGCCATTTGATGAATTTTAGCATGCGGAAAAAGATTTTCACTAATAACATGTGCTCCACTCTTTGTTTTTGCTGACAATCCAACCACATGACCAACATTTTTCAATTCCCCCAATTCTGGGTAGTAGGTATTGTTATTGATAAGCCAATGTATTCCAGGTGGGTCTTCATCAGGATCCAACCCCTTTTTTCTTGTAGCTGGAATCAATGTAACACCATATCTTGCGGCATCTTCCTTTTGTTCTTTACTCACTTGAACATCAAGGACAGCACAGTAAATTGCTGAAAGTTCATCAGGCTTCTTCTTCAGTGTCTCTTCACAGAAATCACTGATCAGCTGCCAGGTTGCTGGACTATATGAGTTTTTCTTCCATGATGTTGATAAAAATAAGGCTGCTGAAAAGTCTGCCATATGTAAACCTTTACGTGCACACACAGTAATTTTTCAATTTGAAAGTCACTTGATTTGAAACGCCAAAACTTGACGTCAACTAATGATGATGGCCATACATATTCAAGTCATGTTCATAGTAGAGCATCACAATGTCAGTCTTTTGGTTTAAATTTGTACCACTAGATCAAGTAACTGCAATGCAAGTGACAGGTAAGATAATTTTTTTAATTGTTTTGAGTCAACTACTGTGATTTCTTTGGGAGAAGGAACGTATTGTGAAAGTGTTTAATGAGATTCAGCTTGATAATACGACGATAAGACTTAGTGTATTCTGTTATTGCCGATATAAACCTCGTTCATCACTTTTTTTGTTATCGGGACACTTCTGACATTTACAAGCTAAAACCGTCTTCATTCTGTGAAAACCTGCTATTTTTATGTAGCCTGCACTGACCTTTATCACCTCCACTGTCAACCACGCAAAGCTTATCAAATAGGCTGATTGTTTGTCATCAACTGTCCGTCCGTCGTCCGTCATCCGTCCGTCGGTCAACAATTGCCTTCTTCTCTGAAAGCGCATGTACGATTGCTATGACATTTGATATGCAGTTTACATGGGGTGATCTCAGTAAGGTTTGTTCAAATCGTGGTGAAATGTAAATATTTATATTTTTGTGACATTATTTGCTGTTTTGGTAAAATAAACTTCTTCTCTGAAACCGCTTTTCTCATTGCTTTGCAATTTGATATGCTGGTCCGGAGGGCTGATCTTTGCAAGATTTGTTAAAATTGTGACGAAAGTTGCATGTATGTTTTGGATGGCATATTTGCCTGTTTTTGGTTAAATTGTCTTCTTTTGTGATGCCGATTGTCCAATTACTTTGCAATTTGATATGCAGGTTCTTAGCGGTAACATTTGTCAGGTTATGGTTGACCTGCACGTTGAAAATACAGTTTTTCAAAGGAATATTTCTCATCTAACGTGACAAGGAAACCCCCTCATAAGATATATTTTCAAAAAGCAGAGAATTTAGTGTAATAGCAATAGTTTACTCAATAGATGAAGGGTTGTATATGTGGGGTAAACCCCTCAATTTTTCGTATAATTGATAATAATTTATTTAAGACAAAAACTTAATACTATCACTGAAATGTAATATTTCACTTGAAACAAGAGAATATTTTAGAAAACGACCATTTGGCATTATCTATCCTCATTCTAAAATGGCAGGGATTGCAAGACTGACACTCACAAAAAGCGATTAAAACATGATTAGCAAAATTAAAATGCCTCTTGGTCAAAAGGTTATTGCCAAAAGAATAGTCGCTTTGTTATTTAGCATTTAACGAACACAATGGGAAAATTTCAGAAAATTAGACTCAGCCAGACCAGAGTGGAGTTAAAAACTTTAAATCTTGGAATTGGAAAAAAAAGCCAGGAAATATGTTATTTGCATACATTTGCATAAATTAACACTTCTTTATCACGCAACTTACGACTGCGAGACAAGCTAAAAGGTGAACTCAACCAACATTTTAATTCTTGGTTTACAAATTGAATAAAAGTGAACGAATATTTGCAAAGATATGATTTTGAGGGAAATACGCTGTGTTGGACGAAGGGCCGTTAAGGTGAAATCTGTATATTTACACTGATTTTGGTAAAAAAATTGAAATACCATCTCTAGAATATCACTTGTCCCATTGTTTTGAGACTTTTGATATATAGTTTTCTTGGGGTTATTAACCGAGTCGTGTTTTTTCAAATAATGGCGAAATTTGCCAATTAGTCAGTTTTAGTCAATTTTCGCTATTTCGGTCACAAATGCACATAACGCACGGTTCATTTGTCGCACGACTTTGCAGACAGTACAGCATTTATTTGTTATGTCTCTGGCAACACTGTCTGAGAGGATAATAAAGTGAGCTATAGGCATCGGGTGCGTCTGTAGACAAGTTTAGATGGATGGATGGATGGATGGATGGATGGATTGATGGTTCGATAGATAGACGGATGGATGGATGGATTGTGGATGGATGGATACTGTGTCCTTAAAGTTTAAACTCGAAAACCTCTGCACGGCAGTTACTGACATTTGGTCACAACTTGGCTTGAGGTAAAAAGATGGGGATTTGTTCAAATCAAGTTGATGCGATGAGTCTAACCAGATTTATAGATTTTTTAATGATGAATATTTTTGTATTTTTATGGGCTGCCGAGCGGATGACATGACGCTCTTCCATTTACTGCGCGACAAAATTTTCGAAGGCTCCCATACATGACCCCCGTTGCTGACTCTATGCAGTTCTCTGGTTTACTGATGCCGAAAGAAAATAACGAAATGGTAAATCGTTTGCACATTTGGATTTATTTAAACTCTAAAATATATCACAAAATTGCACGTTTATCATTATTTTGCAGTTTGACTGACGAATTACCCATAGTCCCTGGGCTGAAGAGGCCCACCGTGTATCCCCCTCACGTCTACTACATTTTTTTTTTGTTTTTAGGATCTGGTGAACAAGACAAAAGATGTTAACATGGGACTCTTTGGGATGCACTACCTCTTTTGGCCGGTTCTATCAACATTTAAGGCTGGTAAAACTCCAGGAAATGATTGTTTACCTGTGGAGTTTTTTCGTAGAATGTGGAATGTAATTTGCCCTTTGCTGGTCAAAGTTGCAAATTTTGCATATGATAAGGGTAACATGAGCAAAGCTCAAAAACAGAGTATCATTACTCTGATTGAGAAAGCCAAATCTGATCTATCGAAGCTCAAGACCTGGCGTCCAATGTCTTAAATCAATGTAGATAGTAAACCGGTGTCAAAAGTTGTTGTTTGCCGGGTTAAGGAATGTTTACCGTCAACCATAAGCCCCTCACGAACGGGTTATATACATTCGGGAAGCTATACGTTTCATTGCCGACAGTACGCATTTCACAAAAGGTAGAAATCTACCAGGTATTCTTTTATTAGTTCACTTTCAAAAAGCTTTTGATTCTCATAATAGGAACTTCATCTTCCAATGTTTTGAAAAAAATGGATTTGGTCTTTTACTCAGGCGTTGGTCTAATATAATTCTGTATTCAAATATTAAGAGCTATGTCATTAATAATGGTTTTACATCTCGTTACTTTAAATTAAAGAGAGGCATTCTTCAGATAGACCCTCTCTCGCCGTATCTTTTTATTATCACAATGGAATCAGTTTGATAGTAAAGAAAGCTAAAAATATTCAAGGATTTCACATTGTAACTGATGAAATCAAACGTCCAATTTGCAAACGATACCAAAGGAATTTTTCAAAATTAGCAATTTGTAATTGTAATTTTATTACTCCAAGTCAATGCATCAAGAACTGGATTTTCTTGCATTAAATAAAATACATTGAAATATACAGAATGAAAATTAATAAATAACTCAATAAAATGCTAGTAGTTAAAAAGTTATAAAACTACAAATCAAAAGGATGAGCATAAAAACCGGGTAAGCACCGAAAACTCAATTAAAACAAGCAGGAAGTTGACCTGCAGATCAGTCAAGAATGGCTCAGAAAAGAATAACCAGGCACAGTAAAGCAGATTAAATTTATACTTTATTGGCAATGGTGGAACTTTGTTGTTGATACATTTGTGAACTAGATTTTTCAGTGTTGGTCGTGCCTTTCCTGGATAGTTGGCCAGTTGACTGAATTTCTGTAAGATGTAACATGGTCTGACTTTTTGAGTCCACACTGAATGCGAACTGCAAAATTAATTGTAGATTGCTTTTGAGAGTAATATTACAGTCGGAAAAATACAGTGTCACAGTAGTCTAAAAGGGAGAAGACTTTAGCTGAGATAACATTTTTGCGAACATTTCTGGAATACATCGTCTGACACCGGCCAATTTCGACAGACGATAGCTCGACGGAGGTAGACAAAATGGTTGGACCAGCTGAGGTCTTGGCCAAGTCTTAAGCCTAAACAGGTAGCAGAAAGAGATGTTCTGATTGTAGTACTTTGATTGGAAAGGACTCTTATGTGATTTGGTATTTTCTTGAGTTGTTGCCTTGTACCGAAGTGCATGTATTGATATTTCGAAATGTTGGGTTTCAAAGAATTGGAATTGAGCCAAGTAGTTAAGCATTTTGTTGCCATTTTTATGGCCGTCAAAAATAAATTTTCAAAATGCTCCGGTTTCTGTGTCAACAGAGACAAGACATTTGTATTCTGGTTGGGCAAAGATAGAAATAGAGAGGATAGCCCTCTTGGACTGAAGGTATAGATTTTCTGTAATGTGTAATGTGTAAAAATGTTGGACAAAAATTGGCAATTTTTACCATGATAACAGCCTATTGTGTTAAACAGGGGACGTATTATGCCATCATTATCATTGCAATGGTAACTGCACTACCCACCTTCCACTTGCAAGCTGAAAACTATAGTGTTCCATCTAAAAACTTGCAATTTTTGAATCTAGTTATATTGACACAGGGGGCGCTTTTCTAAAATTCAATCCCAGCATTCTTTGTGTATGCCCCCCCCCCCCGTTCATATGCACCACAGTTTTCTCCCTATTTCTATTATTTATGCGTAATATTAACGGACTTTGTGCCAGCGACAAGGTGGATAATAACACTTACTGGCTAATAAAAGAGATATATAAATTGCGTGTTATAAAATAGTAATTTGCACGTTTCGTATTTGTTTATTTAAGAGTACTCAAAAAACCGTGGCGGCGGCCATGCAAGTAGGGTACACTTCCGGTTACTCGCATAGTATATTATGAATCTGCGCATGCGTAGTCAGTAAGCCGCTGACGCGACTATTAAGAGATAATTTTTACAAAACTGTTTAAAGAAAGTAGAGTCAAGGAAAATGTTTTGATACAATTTCAATCTCAGTGACGATGATTGGGTTAAACACTGTTGCATCACCAAAAAGTGAAAATACTGTCATATCTATATGGAAGGAAGCTGGAACTGACGAACTGACTTGTTTATTGGATACGGAACCGTGGTTAGGCCTCAGGCCCCAGCCACATCAGTGAGGGACTCTGCCTGAGTCCTAGTTAGTTTCTGAGTGAAAATCCTGACTCGGTCACTCAACAAGAGAGTGACCGTGGTCCTAGTTAGATAATCCTGTGAGTTAGTGTGTCCATTTAGATACTATCTTGGAAATATTAATTTTATTTGCTCCAATTTGGAATATCATGACATCAGCGAGGTGTTTTCACCAAAAGCTGATGAATAATTTACATTTTACTGACGATGTTTTGTTTAAGGTGGTTGGAAAAACTAGAGCGTCAGTTATAAACTTCAATAAAACTGTAAAAATATGAAAGTAGTCAACATTAAGAAGAAGTTGGTGAGTCCTTAGTGTATTAACTATGGTAGAGGTCCCCTAGTTTTTAATAAATGTTGAAAAGGGAAAGTCATTATTTGCTGTTTTTCAGGCAAGTTTGACAAGGCAGTGCTTGCATTTAGAGTGAGTGACTGCTATTGTAAATGCATTTTTACATTCTTTGAGTGTCAAAGAGGTGTCAAAAGTGAGATTTACCAAAAAACTGCTGTGTGACTTCAAAAGAGGGGTGCAAATATGGCTTGTTTTCAACATTTTTGACAGAATAAGAGTTTTCCTACATAATTTTATGCCATTTGAATCCAACCTATGAAATGAGATATGGACATTGAAAAGAATTGGTACAAAAATAGTCTTTCCAGCCACCTTAAAATGAAAGTAGTAGAGAGAAATATCCGTAACTTTTGTCATAATTCAATTCAAACAAAGACCTCCTGTTTGTGAATTGTAAAAATTCAAAGGTGTTTTTGAACAAATAAACGATCCTTTTTCAATAATTTTAATGTCACTCGAAGTAAACATGAAATATATTTAGGAGTCCTTAAAAATCCAGACTTTGTAATGGCAAACTACGTCATTTTGGAAGCAAATTTCTGTAATGTAAACAAAATAACAAAATACCAACATTTGAGGTGTTGCTATCGGTTATGAAGCAGAGATTCGTAATTGAGAGTAAAGCAGTGGATGATTTGAGCAATTTCAAGTTACGTGGAGTTATATAATAGATTTTGTGAAGCCAAGTTACGCTTCTCTTTTTTTTTACCCTTTTGTGTTTGCTTTGTCTTGTAGCTTTTGTATTTTTTCTGAATAAAAATATTAAAAAAAATACTTCATCTGTAATTTAAGTATCGCTCTATAGCCGAATAAAAAAACAGCGATTCTAACACAGCTAGGCCCTCGAAACGTTACTACGTGAGAGTTATATCGTAGGCTGATAGTGACCAGCCACATGCAACCAGAGTACTGTTAACCATGGATTCTGAGGCAAAAAGGTCTGTGTATTAATAACATAGCTTACTTTGTTTTAGACTATTATTATTCTTTCAAATAAAAAAAACTACTTACAGCCAATGGGGCTTCTGGGTCTACAACTATCGAAGTAAAAAGTGATCTAAGATAAAATTAATCAAGGCCAACTTTATCGGAAAGCAGTGAAGCAAATCACTCAATCTCTAATATTTGAGAGGATATACATTGTAGGTTTTCATCCCACCAGGTGAAAAACAGTAACAACACAATGGATAAAAGTGTCAGTGTACTTAATTGCAGGCGACAGACGCAACTGACAACACAAGAATGGAGAAGGATGCATTTTGAAATTTAATGTATAGTTGCAATTGTAACTTGTAACAATGATGCCTAGTACATATGTGAACATATGCATAAAGAACAATGTTGTTTCCTGTCTGTGAGGTAATGGGAGTCTGTCCAACCAATACAGTAGGATTTGTTACCATTTACCTTTTGTGCTTTAGTCATTCATGTCTGTAAAGACAGGCAAGAATTTATATTGCTGAGTAGTAAAGTACACAAATGATTATGGTAATTTTTAGCTTACGTGCTCACAAACGTGAGCTTATGTCGCAGCGATATCTGTCTGTCTGTCTGTCAGTTTGTGTCTGTCTAACTGTCTTTCTGTCCGTCTGTTGGTCGGATATCTCAAAAACAGCGTATTAGATCATAATCAAATCTTGTATATAGATTTAATTAGGAAAGTGCAAGAACTGATTAGTTTTTGGTGGGTGTGGCTTGCATACTTTTCGCCTATTTGCATAATTAGTCATTTTAGAAAAAACGTATTTACATTGAGAACGGCAGCACACAATTTGATGAGATTTGCTACGAATGTTGATCACATCAAAGTATATCAGGCGTGAAAGGTATCAAGGGGTGACATAAAAGAAAATCCCTAATTTGCATATTTAATTAAGCTTCCTAATTAGGGATATTTATCTGAATTGAATTGACCAAAGTTGACGAACCTTGCTATGTACATTGAAGGTACTATGATATGACATTATTGAAAGTTATTAAGCAGTTTTACTTCAGGGCAATTCCTAATTTGCATATGTTATGAACTTTCCTAATCTGAGTTATATATCTTGATTGCCTTGAGCAAACTTGACCAAACTTGATATGTACATGGAAGATACTATGATACAACCTTATTGAAAGTGATTTTGGATTTTTACCGCCAATAATTCCCAATTTGCATATTCAGTGAACTTTCTTAATAAGAGTTATATATCTTGGTTGACTTGACCAATTTCGACGAAACCTGCTATTTACATGGAAGATACCATGATACAACATTATTAAAGGTTATTTTGGATTTTTATCACAACAAAATCCAAATTTGCATATTCAATGAACTCTCCTAATTAGGGTTATATAACTCAATTTCCTTGACCAAACCTGACCAAACTTGCTATGTACATTAAAGATACTATGATATAACATTACTGAACTATTTCTTATTAGGGATATATATCTCAATTTACTCAACCAAAGTTGATAAAACTATGTATATTTAAGATACTATAACATTATTGAAAATCATTTAGCATTGTTAAATCTACAAATTACTTATTTGCATATTTAATGATCTTACCTAATTAGGGATATATATCTGAATTGACACGAGCAAAATTGACAAAACTTGGTATGTATATTGAAGATACTATTAGATAATATTATTGAAAGTCATAAAGTATTTTCACTTCAGCCCATTCCTAATTTGTATATTTAATGAACTTTCCTAATTAGGGATATATACCCGAATTGATCTGACCAACTTTGACCAAACTTGCTATGTACATTAAAAATACCATCACAAGCTGGTATATAAGTACAATATCTCTCTTCGACAAATGATCACTGACGGCATCGGTGACATTGGGCCTTAGTTAGTGACCACTACCTATCTGACTTATAGATTGATATATGGCGGGTGCCACATGTGGGGCAGGATGCGCTTACTATTTTCGAAACACCTGACATCACTTTCTTGGTCTTCTGGCCAGAGGGGTTCATATATGTTTCTTTCATGAATATGACTTTTAGCCTTTTAACAGACAAAGAAAGGACCCGAGTACTGGGGACAGTGGTGTTAGGATGAGGATAGAAGGACTGCACCTCCATTTTGTAGAATATTTCCTATTATTGATCAGTATGGTGGAGCGACGTGCACCGTTACACTGTTCAGCAAGTATACAACATGCAAAGAGCAGGCAACATAACAGAAAAAACACTCAATACCAGCATCATCAGATACAGCTAGTAAACAGAACTTTTGAAGGTAATCAGGCTCATGCAAAAAAATCAAACGTACATTCAGAGCACTTAACGAAGCACCATTATTATTTCATGCTTTTTCCTCAGTAGCATGGTGATTTCTTGTAAAGGGCCAGTAGCTAATTATCACTTGTGATGATCGTTTTCACCATGTTGTCTTTCCATTTTAATGTCTTGTTTTGCTACAAAAAGTTTGTTGAAACACCTTGTTTTTGGCTAAATGACAGAGGGTTTGCATGTGAGTCAGGATCAAGAATCACTTGTCAATAACAGTACAATCTGCACATGTATAGGCTGCATTGACAAGCTGAATACGATTTTTCTCATATGCTTTCAGAAGTAGGACAAGAAACTGTTGTTAACATTAAAAAGAAAGGGTGAAAAATTCATCAAAAATTATTGCTACACTGCTACTCGAGTCCAGACTGTATCAGTTTTAGGAAACCACTTCAAGCTTATGTACATGTAAGATTGATTCCAGACAACAGGGTACACAGAATGTTGCAGATAAATACAAACTAAACTATTCTCGTATCCTTCAAGTCACATCCCATGACTATTATAAAAGATACAAACTAAGCTCACTTATGAGAATAGAAGTATTGATTGCAATAAGTGACATTATTTCAACTAAATTCATGTTATAAGATAATAGCAAATATACCTTTAAATATACTAACAAGTTTATGAAAAAAGAATTTTATAATTTATTGTTACTTGTAATTTATATACCGAGGAATATAATTTAAACAGTACTAACAGGGAATGGACATTGTCAGTGACTCACAGCTTACCGAAAAGGTGGATATGTGTCGGTGCCTATCGTCTGTCAAATTTGTAAATTCAAAATTTCTTCTTCAATTAGTTTAATATATGAATAAACGGAATGCGGGTCCTAGGATCATCAGATTATTTAAAATTGTGACTAAATATGCAAAATTTATTTTTTAGGTTAGTTGCTTTTTGGGGACAACAATCTCCTTCACCTTAACGGCTTGTCTGATAGCTTTGATATTTGTTTGACATATTCTTAGGGATGATCTTAATGTAATATGTTCAAATTATAATCAAATATTTAATTTTGTGGTTTTGTTACTATTTTCGCCATTTTGGTTAGGCAATTCTGAAGTAAGCTGTCGAAGATTTCCACCTTCCTCATCAACATATGTGTCACAAATAGTTACATGTACTAGTACTTACTACAAACACAGGGAAGCATTATCGACTTGTAACATTTTTATGAACATTTAAAATTAATATTAGATTTTACAGACTGCTTCAACAGGATGTAAAATTTTTTAACCTAAAAGGCATTTTGTTTCCCACCAAGCTAATGTGGCCAACATTTTCTTAATTTGCTATAAAAGTGACTGCATTTTCCCTTATCTTTTTGAAGTACTTGATACTATTATGTTAAAGTCCCTGTCTCGAGAAATATAAAACCTTCTTCATAAAAACTTTACTTTAGCCAGATGTAACCCTGTCATTACAATGCTGGATGAATACCACACAATCTCTTAGATGTAAATTTCAGAAAATATAAATCATTTGCTCTGATGTTATTTTACCATGGAGACTGATATTCTGATTAAATAAATGTCATATTGTATGTAACAGCTCCTCTCAATGATTTCACTGACTCAGACATGGTGGAAAGCTTTATAGGATGGTTTACTATTATATTATTTGAAAGTGTACTATAAGTGACTAATTAGGAAATTTGAATGAAAATATGTACAGCTGATAAATATGAACCATTTAATGCTAGAAAGATTGTACATACAGTGCTTGCAATTTTATCCAAGGATATAATAATGAAGTTGATAAATGTTGACAAAAGATTTTTCAGTACATGTATGCTGCCTTTTTGGATTCTTTCTATTTCCGAAGTTCAAATCAGTGATCATGTTGTATCATTGATGATGAAACAAATCATACAGTATATGTGCTTTCAAAAATCTGTCCCTGTTTTGTGGGATTTCTTTTCAAGGTTGATAAAATAGTACGTGCTGTGTGTTAAACCACTATGGTATAAATCAAAAACTAAGGTATTTCTCTTCAGTCAGTATTTATATTCATTTTAAAGGGCTTATACTATTTTCTAATTACAATCTTTCTTGGTATTTCAGTTTTTGTTGAAGTTAAAATTTTTGTATATGAAGTCACGCTATGTTAAGTATCTTCCTAACCTGTTTTCAGTTTGTTTTATTTGAACTCATGGTGACACTTGTAATTCTTAAATCTGTGGTGTTTTCTCAGGATATTTCAAATTTACTAGCACGGTCAGTATGCTAGGGCTAATTTGCATCACTATCAGTAAACTGGAGCAAAAGGACCTAAATTCAATTGATTCAAGCCAATGTGTTAGAGTGAGGAAACTTTTTGTGAGTACTTTAGTTCATTTAAACTTCTGTAGAATTCATCTATGAATACGATGCTTCATTTTTAATAGACTATTTCAGTTGATATACAATATAATAGGTACGCCTGTAAAAATGTGCAGCAAAGTATTCAAGCTGTGTATTGTGAGATTATCTTGTTACTGCATATTGATTTTGTACATGGGATCACATTCTCATCCTCGGTCAGCAGGAATATCATTCTAGTTACATCAGATGTCTACTTCAGCTTCTTTGGGTGTAAGATTCAATTGAGTCTGGAATATCAAAATGCATTGCATTTGTTATGTTTATAATTTAGGAAAACATGTCATCATGGCCAGTGTATGTAGCAAATAATCGCAATCATACCAATCCATAATCCAATAATAGTAGGTCAGAATTCGTAAGATAATAGTTGTAAACATAGACACAAAACAGCACAGAACAGACAGTAAATAGACGGTCACAAACAAAGTCAAATTCATGAAAGAAAGATATATGGACCTCTGGCCAGGAGACCAAGAAGTGATGTCAAGTGTTTTGAAAATAGTAAGCACATCCTGCCTCACATGTGGCACCCGCCATATATCAATCTGTAAGTCAGATAGGTAAAGGTCACTAAGGTCGAAGAGAGATATTGTATTTATCTACCAGCTTGCGATACCTGCTGAAAAGCATTTGAATGTAGAGACAAGTCTTGCTCTGTTGTAACCTTGATTTAATAGTCTGTAAGAGAGATGGCCATGTCTCTCTACAAAATCACCATATGAACTGCATGCTCTTGCATATCGAATAAGCTGGGAAATGTATACCCCTTAAGCTGGTGAGAGTGGAATATTATTGATGAGGTGTGGAAAATTGATTTGGAACGTCATGTTGACTGTGTATTGAATTTTACCAATTTGTATCTCTCTGGTACAATGTATTACATACAGATATTGTTCTGGTAGATAAAAACTCCTAACTTGAGGTTTGTTAACAAAGGGATTGACATGATTAGCATCAGCAATATCTTACACAACAAGGACGTTATGGACAAAGTACCACCTTATTTTACATTTCAAGACCCTCCTATAGTGTCCTATACCTATTCTAAGACCATAGGTAGGAAATTGTTTAATTACAATAGGGTCTTGAAAGAAATTGATATTAAGAACAATGTTCATGATGGTACTTGTGATTGTATGTCATCTCCCTTTTGTTACAAACCTCACGGTCATATAATAACAGGTGACATGAAGATAGTTACACATCATAAGCTTCGGCAGCTGTTCCAGTTTGGCCCAAAATATCGCAAGCCACCCAAAGTAAACTGGAACTTTAAGTTAATCATGGATGCTGCTGAGGCTTATGCTAAGAAGTGGGCTGCCCTCGAAGACGAAGACTTTGGATGTCTTTCGGACTGGCTTCGCACAGTCCGTGATAAGGTAAAGTCTGGCATTTCACGTCTTCGTTCTTCCCATACTGTCATCAACACTACATCAGCCTTTGATGACCCTTCTGTACGGGAATGTCTAGATGCTTTACACGATAAATATGCTGTTGTGCCTGCAGACAAAGCATCAAACAACATCATCTTTGTCTGCAAGCCATATTACATTCAATGTTTAAAGAACAAACTTCAGATTAACTCAGATGATGAGAGTAGCACAACATACTCTCTTTCAACCTTATCTGAAGAGGAAATATTGCACAGCCATTCAACAGTTTTGAGTGAATTTGGCATCAAGTTAGCGCAAGATGACAAAGTATTACCTAATCTATATTGGATTCCTAAGATCCATAAGAATCCTTATAAACAACGTTTCATAGCTGGTTCCAGTAAGTGTACAACAAAACGCTTGTCACAACTTTTAAACATCATTTTATCAACCATTAAATCTGGTTTGGTACGGTATTGTGACAAAGTTCATGAAACTAGTGGGGTCAATCGACTGTGGATATTAGCAACTCCAAAGAATTGTTACATATTTTACAAAATAACAAAAACATGTACAATTCGATCCACACATTTGATTTTTCAACGTTGTACACAACCATCCCACATAACAAACTTAAAGACAGGCTATCATCTCTCGTGAAGAAAGCCTTCTTTTACAAGAATGGTAGTCGTAGGTATGAATACATTGCCATCAAGCGCAACTTGGGCTATTTCACCAACAACAGCGATGCCAAACTCAAATACAGTGATGTTGAGGTGATTCAAATGCTATATTTCCTAATTGACAACATATTTATCAAGTTTGCTGGCATGACATTCAGGCAAACCATAGGCATTCCCATGGGCACAAACTGCGCCCCACTTCTTGCAGACTTATTTTTGTATTCGTATGAAGCAGAGTTCATACAATCACTTCAGAAATCTGGGTGTAAAAGGATTGCCAAGCGATTTAACAACACCCACAGATATATCAATGATCTCATCAGTTTAAACAATCCTGGTATATCCAATTATCTACACCACATCTACCTAGATGATTTAGAAATAAAAGAAACAACTGAAAGTGTGGACCTGGCTTCATACCTAGACATATTGTTTGAAATTAGACAAAATACACTATATACTAAGCTGTATGACAAAAGAGACGATTTCAATTTTGAAATCATAAACTTTCCCTTTTTGTCGAGCAATATACCATCATCTCCAGCTTATGGTGTGTATATTTCACAACTCCTCAGATACAGTAGAGCATGCAATTCATATGAAGACTTTAGAGTTAGACACAGCCTATTAGCTCAAAAGATAGTGAGGCAAGGGTTCTCAGAAAGTAGATTAGTGAAATCATTTAAGAAGTTCTATGGTAGATATGGAGATGTTGTATCAAAATATGACCTGTCTGTTACTCAAATGATGAGTGACAGCATACCAAATTTTGACTCACAAAAGTAATTTGGTGAATTCACCAAATAACAATGGATTTGTCGCTTTGGGTCAATCTCGACGGGTGCGGCTAGCTGGCAGGGTACGCTTACCCATTCCGGACACCTGGTACCACCACTATTTTGTGGTTCAAGATGACCCCATTGCCTTTGTCATTTTCAAGATGTTCCTTGGACCTGGTAACTTTCTTAGTTACCTTGAATGATAACGATTATTGGACCTGATTTGATGTCTATTTATACAGTATACATTTGTTTCATCTCTTTCATATAAGTTTGATAGTGTATGTGTGTCTCATGTGTTTTGAAAACTATGGTGAGGTCAGGAATCTTGAATCTCGCCATTTGGCGAGAAGTCACATTCCTTGCAAGTTGGCGAGATTGGCCAGTTTAAATCTCGCCTAATTTTTTGCGAAAACACACTCTCCTTGCAGTTGGTGAGATTGGCAAGCTTGAATCTCGCCAATCGGCGAGATGTAATACTCTCTACCATTCAGAGATATTGACCATGTTGAATGTCATAAATTTAAATGTTTCAAAAGAATTATTCACATAAAAGAGCTCTTGTTGTACTATGTGTATATTTTCAAAGAACAAAATGTCTCCATCAACATTTGAAGGTATCGATAATCAAACATTATAAAAAATCGTATTTCAACCTCGCACAAATGTAGGTCTAAGTATAAGTTTTAATGTTATTAGTAAAATATGAAAGTCTGAAAACATCTTCAATCTGAATTTGATTTTCTCTGAAACATTTATTATGGAGACATTCCATTGCATATTCCTGTTTCTAGAATGAAATTGAAAAACAAATCACTCAGTAATTTTTCTTCTCACCTTGTTCAAATCAAAATATTCAAAATCATTGCAATTTCTCTAAGATTTTCAGTTTTTTTATAAAAATATCCAAAAGGCCTTGGTTTTTGTAAAAGGGGAACTCTTTTTCGTTGTGTTGCAATGCACTTGTTTGATAAAGTAATTTGCAATATTGCGACATTCTGCTCTGGGCACCCAAAACATTTTTAGAAATTTGAAAATTAATAAATAACATAAAAATTTAAATATCCAATTCTCGAAAATGAGTTCCAACCTTGTGTTACATAGTGTCATGTCATTATTATTCGTGAGCTGTCATTACTATTCATGAGGGCATGTATATCTGTCTTGGCCCACGTGTACTCAAGTCAGTCTCCGGCTTAGCATCACTCTATGTACGTAGCTTAGTGCTTAGTGTAATAAAGTAGCATCTTAGATTTTACAAGAACTCGCTGCCTCAGGTCGTCTTTACATCCCTTCAACTTTGGAATACCAGTCTTGCCGGCCCCAACACGCTACCACGTAACCGGCAAATACCATCATTTCCACATTTATATCACACCTTGTTTTTTGTGAACTGCCACCCATCTACTCAGTAACTCTGATTCATTTAACTGGCAGTCGCTTGTTTTTGAGACTTCCTCACCAAATTAAAGCAAAGTAAAATTAACCTTATTGAAAAACTTTGATAGAATATGCTATCCTTGGTTTCCCTAACGCTTCCTTAGCGTTTTTACTAAGCTTAGGGAGCGTTCAGTTATTATGGCGGGGGGAGGGCCGGCAAATTCTTCCTGCGCATCAGTCAAAATAAGTGAGCCTCCCTACCCATTGCACCAAAAATTTTATGACCCCACCTTTTAAGATAAAAAACATTTCATAACAACCCCCCCCCCCATTTTGCTTGCATAAAGCTGCACACACAAACGCCTCTGGAGGGGGGGCGATAGAATAGAAAAATTCTAAGATTTTTTCTAATGACCCCCCTTACAAACTCACAAGGTGTTTATGTTCAAATTTCCCCGTCTGACTTGCTATTAATATTGAATTTACATCTAAAAGGGGTTGGATAGAAATTACAGGTGGACTACAATATTTTTGCACAAGCGTGTGTGTAAAAAATTTTGATATGTGGATTTAATTGACAATCCCCATTTTGCTTGCATAAAGCTGCACACACAAACGCCTCTGGAGGGGGGGCGATAGAATAGAAAAATTCTAAGATTTTTTCTAATGACCCCCCTTACAAACTCACAAGGTGTTTATGTTCAAATTTCCCCGTCTGACTTGCTATTAATATTGAATTTACATCTAAAAGGGGTTGGATAGAAATTACAGGTGGACTACAATATTTTTGCACAAGCGTGTGTGTAAAAAATTTTGATATGTGGATTTAATTGACAATCAGCTTCTGATAATATTGATTCACGATACCATGGTAGTTTATGAGAAAACTCTTTAATACTTTTTCAATACAAAAGTATATCTATGCATTTATAGATATTTGATAATTGACATAAATGTCCTTAATTGGAATAGGGGTTGTTACAGCTGGTATGTGGACAAACAATTTGACTTTAGAATTTCACCAAAACTGTTCATCCACTATACATGGGAGTCTATGATAAAATTGTGAATATTTTTTTTCCGATGAAAAACTTGCTATACTTGTGCATATACAGACGTTGAATAATTAACATAATTGTACTTGATTAGAATATGATGGTTAAAGGTGCATATGATGTGTACAAGAAATCTGATTTTGGAATTTCACTCAAAATGTTCATCCACTATACATTGGAGTCTATGAGGAAACAGTGAATAATTTTTTGCAATACAAAAATAGGTAAAGCTTTGTATTGATGTACTCTCCATTATTAATATTAATGTACTTGATTTGACTAGGGTGGTTACAAATGGATACGTGCGCCAGAAATTAGATTTTTGAATTTCAAATGATGATTCACTATACATTGGAGCCTATGAGAAAACTATGAATATTTTTTTTCAAATAAAAAAATATCTAAATCTGTGTACTTATGGACATTTGATAATTCATTGTAAAGAAGTCAGTTAGACTAGGATTTTTGAATTTCACCGAAATGTTGATTCATTATACTTTGGAGTCTATGAAAAAACTATAACTTTTTTACAATGCTAAACTAAATTAATTAGTGTATTTAAAGGTGTTTGACAATTGACACAAATGAACTTGACTTTAATAGGGCATTTGAAAGTTCAGATGTTGACAACAATATTTATATTGGAATTTCATACAAAAGTATGATTTCACTTTTAATGGTACGAGTACTAGTCTACAGGTAACTGTTAAGTAATTTCCTGGGGCCCTGACAAAGCTTGCTATATCTCTCATATGTAAGTAATAGGAATTGTTCATTGAAGTCAGTGAGCTCAATTTAGAGTAAGACAAGCCTCAGAATTGCCAAGGCAAGATGTTAATGTGAAAGATAATTATACTTTTGTTCAGATTTATAGTTAAATGACTTCAGAGAATGAAATCATGCAGCGAATCATTTTTATCTCCAAGAATATTTCTGAACACTGAAACTACTTTTTAATGGGACGGATACTTATGAAAATTAACCCCCCCCCCCTCTGAGCTGTTTGAAAAATATATGACATCCTTTGAAGTTTTCAAATTTAAGGTTGACCCCCCCCCCTTCTGGATTTTGCCAGCCCACCATCGGCCGTAATAACTGAACGCTCCCTAAGTTTATTATCTTACGTTCGGGTCTGTGTCATGCAAATATGACTGCCGTCAATGACTAGCACATGAGCTTATGATATCGGATGAAATCACAAACTGATGAGATTAGCAGGATCAATGAATCCTATGATGGCAGATCAAATGACAGACTCACACACTTACATACTGCCTGTTAATCACTGTCATCTTGGTGTTCGTACATTATATTGTTTTATTTGCAAAAAAAATCCCTTTCATTTATGGCAAGGGGCACACGAAATGTACGAGATGGCGCCACGCTCCTGTTATCTTGTTCAGGAAGAACACTGTAGGGGTTTGTATTCGGTTTGGCTCGACCAAAGT
The DNA here is from genome assembly GCA_001465055.1 of Ptychodera flava. Classification (NCBI taxonomy): domain Eukaryota; kingdom Metazoa; phylum Hemichordata; class Enteropneusta; family Ptychoderidae; genus Ptychodera; species Ptychodera flava. The sequence goes on along the minus strand of LD351495.1, from coordinate 24,259 downwards.
TGACAACTCTACGATGTACACTTAAGAAACTGTAATAAAGCAGTTTGCAATGGTTGAAGTTCAAGAGTTTTCAATTGCTATATCTAGCACATCTGCAATAGGTATTTTCAAAATCATCCATTCCAGGTGCATGTAGTCCTTCAAATGACAAATTCATTAACTATGGATTTATTTTATATTGTACATAACAAACAAAGTAAATATTTGTCAGTATTATCAAGCTGTCAGCAGAGCATGGTAAATATTGAACGGTATGGATTCCAGCTAACTTGATGTGAAACATTTACAGAGGACCAGTCAGACGTAGAATGTGTTGGACTTTGGTCTGTCTTATATGTATTTAAGGCATGCGTCAGCCATCCCATAAATTTTCACTAAAAATAGAGTTATGCTGAAGTTCGTGATGTAAAAAATGTAACTTATTAATATTTTTTTTATTTCTGACTTGTAATCAGAATGAACAGTTTCAAGTCAAAATTTTAAGGTCATGACGTTTGTCCAGTGAACTTGTTATTATTATGCTTTTGATGTACAAAAGACGACAAGGTTTTTGTACACTTTATGATTAATGGAGACATTTTGTAGGAGTGCCACAATGAAAACATAACAGTCTTGTTACCGCTATCAAGCAAAAGCGATACACATTAATAGAAAGGTTGATTGCTCATAAACTATAGCCGATTCCAAGTGTACGAATTAATTACTTATCCGTTGAAATTAATTACTTATCCGTTGAAATTGATATATGCATAATCAGCCATGTTGGTCCTTCACAAAGTACAGGCAGAAATGTAATGCTCACCCTGAAGGCATAAACGTGTATTGTAAAAGTGTTAGAAAAGGTGTGGTCGAAAAATTAACGATATTAAAATACGAATCACAATACCATCATAGCAATACCATCATAACCTCGTTTATATGACATTGGTGCCAGCTTAATGGGATTCTAACTAACATTCTTAAGACGTACTTGCAGGAAATCTGGTTTTAAGAAAGCTTAACCTGTGAATACTTTAGGGACTGGTCAGTTTCTTCAGCCTGGGGGGGGGGCGGTGGATTCATGGGGGGGGGTCACCCTGTTTTTGACTTTGGTGATAGGGGGGTCACCATGTTTTTGAAATGCCCAATAGGGGGGGTCAGTGTGTTTTTGAATTTTGACACAGGCTCATCATTGCCTAAAATGCTAGTGTCAGCCACAAAATTCATCATTCAGTTGTATTTTTCGGCACGCCCTTCGGGCGCGTGACTTTAATAATCAGTCATATTTTTCAGCACGCCCAACTTTAACATATCAAGCATACATACATCAGAGATATCTGTATGTTCAATATTTTTCGGCGTGCTCTTCAAGC
>LD351495.1:8266-21950 GCA_001465055.1 Ptychodera flava | reverse complement strand
CCCCCCCCCCCCAGGCTGAAGAAACTGACCAGTCCCTTAAGGTACTTATAAGCCATGTGTATGACGCGCTCGGAACTTTAACAAATAACTGTATGCTACTAAAAGCTGAGAGACTCAGAACGAACGCTTGCTACAAGTAGCAAGTTAAATATCTGCTGAAACTTAGGAGAGTCTATCTGCAGTGGAGAGATTGTAGTCCTGCACATGCATTGGTGTGTACTAGTATTGCAGAGTCTGTGGTCCCTCAGATAGCCTAGCAGAACTGAATTTGCTGATCAACCTAATACTGGTTCAGAAGTTGCCGTGTGTACGTAGCTAATAAATCAAAGACAGGAAGGTGGAAGGCTAGCACTGTCAAGGCCCAGACATCTAGCAGAAAAGTCAACCATCGCCAGAAGAAGCCCAGTTCACAGTGAACGGTGGAAAATTAATAAGACAAAAGAGCTTTTGTGTGAAGTGAACTTAATTGAACTTTACCGTGGACACTGTCATTAAAGCAACGGGACTTGCTTTTTTATTACTTTTGAATTTCTGGAAAATTTCTGTGTGGAGAGAATTTTCACAATCTTCTTGTTTCAGTGTTTAATTAATCTTTCAGTAAACGGGGGAAGAGACACCCTGTTGATGCAAAAGACTGTAAGTACTAATATAAACACCTACTGAAACAAAATCTTAACAATCTAAAGATAGCTTGTTTTTCTGGGATGAACGCCCCTTAACTAAGTACCTGTGTAGATCGTACGACAGGAGATCTACATTTCTGTGATTGTGCACTTGTGTATTTTTTTCATTAGCGGCAAAAAACAAAGATAAGAAGCCACGGGAAGTACTAGCATTCAATTAAGAAATTTACACCAGCTGGGTGGGTCAACACAACAGGTGATTGATACCATTGCATTCTAGGGGTGACCAAGAAAGTGTATATCTTTTATTATAGCTGTGTACGAGGGGTACTATTGAGTGATTTATCTTATGTCCGGTAGTGATGCTGAATTAAGTTTTCCCTGAATGTCAGAAGTCCAAGACAAAACGACAGTTAAGGAAGAGCCTGATGATGATTATGGCGCCACAGGTGGCTTAAGTCGGAAAGAATTATCTGAAAACCTCATGCATCAAAAAGAAATTTTTAAGCTCAAATTGGATTTGTATAGACAAAACAAGGCAAATCACGCAGAGCATTTAGATTGGAACAGATGCACATAAATGAAGCCAAAGAAAAGCGCAAACGAGAACTGCAGGCTGAAAAAGAAACATAGGAGCAGAAATTGCAGGCAGAAAGAGAACAGTGCGCGAACGATTCAAAAATCATGAAAGAATTGGAGGTAAAAGCAAAAGAAAGTTCGCATGATGGGGAATGTGATTGGACTGGTAAACTCCCTCAGTTCAAAGGAGGTGACAATGTTGACATACATTTGCATACATTCGAGAGAATAGCTCGAACGTACAGTTGGCCTAAGAGGTTTTGGCCGAAGACTCTCGTTGGTAAGGTCCAGAAGGTATATTCTTATATTCTTGGTTGAAAGAAGACGACGCACTGGATTATGATAAAGTCAAGGTGGCTACACTTAGGAAATATGAGCTCACAGAGAGCTTGCAAACATACAGATGAAGAGACATTCTGTATGTGGGGTGATATTGTTGCCGATACTTTCGACCGCTGGATGGAAACAAGTTGGATTCCATCCTTAAAGGGTGACAAAAAATATGAATGGCTGCGTGAACTATTTATAATGGAGCAATTAGTTGAAGGCTTGTCCAAACAAATGCAAACATTGTTGAAGGAAAGGGATCGTGAAAACTATAAAAAGTTGATAAAATTTGGTGAGACATATAAATACGCTCATTCTGGCACTGATAGTGATCAGACCAAGTGAAAGCGGGGTTTCAAAAGTTTTAACAATAAAAATTAGCAGCCAAAGGGTGAGGAGATGAAGTCTGATAACTCATCCCAGAAGGGTGAGAAGTCAAAGCCCTGAGCTGCATGTTACACTTGTGGGAAAACTGGTTATTTAGCAAGAATTGTCCTGAACAAAAGTCTGATAAAAATGCAGGTTCAGCAAAGACAAAGGTTGTGGGCCATGTCAGAAGTCAGGATGACAAAGGCTGAGATATTTGGGCTGAATTTGGTAATGAGTATCTACTTTGGGAAAAATACTTACACCGGGTGTTTAGAAGATAAACCAGTAAGTATTCAGAGGGACACAGGTTGTTGTAAAACCTTGGTAAAGCCAGAGGTCGTATAACAATCTAACCATTTGCCTTGAGAGACTTGCAATATTAGTTCTGCAGACAAAACAGTGCACAAAGCGCCTGTTGTCTAAGCCCACATCGAAAGTTAAATTTTCACTGGACCTTTACGTATGGAAGTATGGAAATGTATCCCCAAGGATGTTCCTCTAGGTGAGGACGCGCTTGCCTTGCAGGATCGCCGTGCGTTAACGGTCACAAGACGTTAAAAGAAAGCGCAGGACGAGCGCGAGGCTAGAGTAAAGCTAAATGAAATGATGTCTGGCGTGAAAGCAATACCTGTTGAGGAATTGCCGACTCTCAGCGAAGCAGAACAGAGTGATGATGACTTCGATGAGGAAGTAGAATCATCTGCTGAACGTAACAGCACTTCAAAACACACTGACAAGGTCAATGAAATCCAAGAGGGAAATGGGTCACATGACAAACACGATGATTCACTGGGTATCTCCAGATTGTTTGATGAGGACAATTCGAACAATTGTGAAGCGGATGATGTAAACAGCGGGATTGAGTGTAATGATACCTCCCATGATGCATCAGCCCTTGACAAGCTGTTTGATGAGACTCCATCAGATTTGAGTGACATCAGTGATGACGAGGAAAGTGATGACGTCACTTCTAAAGTGTCCTGTCAAGCTAATGTATGGTCGAAGTATAAGGGGACCACCTGCTGTGATCAAGAGTCAGTGGACTGAGAAAAGTTACAGGAGGAAAACTTGGTGCAATACGTAACAACGATGCGAGAAAGGCTTGCCGACATGAGAAAAATTTTCATGTAGAACATGGAAAAAGCCCAGGCACGACAAAACAGGTGGTATGATAGTTGTGCAAGAAAACTTTCTTTTAGGAACGGTGATAAAGTACTTGTACCTCTACCTTCCTCCATGCATAAATTGAGTGCTCAGTGGCAAGGACCATTCATGGTGGTGAGAAAAGTCTCAAATGTTGATTACAAAATTGAGCGAGGTGGCCATAGAAAACGAAGCGGGTTTATCATATCAACATGCTGAGAGCATGGAAAGAGAGAAATAAACCGGTGTATTTTGTTGACACTGTTGATGCTGTGTGCAACAATGATAAAGAAAACGCTATGTACTATACACCAGAGGAGCAGAGCACAGAGACTTGCACAGATGTAGTAATTGCGGATTTGGTAACTGCGGACCAGCGTGTTAAACTGTTACGCTTACTGCAAGAGTACAGTGATAATTAATTGATGTACCCCGTTGTACTGATCAGGTTAAACACGATGTTATAATTACTGATGAAACGCCAATTTGTCAGAAACCATATCGTCTATTGCAGGCAGCTAAAAAGACAGTTAAAGAAGAAATGCAGAAAATGCTTAAAGGAGGAATCATTACTGAATCAAAGAGTCCCTATGGATCGCCGATCGTCTTAGTAAAGAAAAATAGATTTGAGTTCCATCCTGCGTGGACTTTAGGAAACTGAATCAGGTTACAGTATCAGACGCATCTTTTATGCCTAGACCAGATTAATTGATTGAGGAAATCGGCGGATCAAATTATATATCGACTATCGATCTCACAAACGGATATTGGCAAATTCCCCTGAGCAAACGTGCTCGCGAGAAGTCCGCCTTTATCACTCCTTTTGGACTGTATGAGTTTACTGTTATGCCATTTTGGATCAAAAATGCGCCAGCCACTTTTCAGAGGCTAATGGATAAGACATTTAATCAGCCAAGAGACAGAGCATATATGGATGACTCTGGTCCACATACCCATTCATGGGAAGATCATGTTAAACACCTGCATAGCATATTTGAGAGGTTATGTAGTTGTAAACTAACTGCTAGACCGAATAAATGCTATCTTGGTGGAAGTGAGGTCTCTTTTATTGGTTGAGGTGCTGGAAGTGCAAAAATAAAACCGATGGCACATAAGGTTAATGCTGTTGTATATTATCCAACACCAGTGAGAAAGCGTGACGCAGATCATTTTTGAGATTAGCAGGATACTACAAGAAGTTTATCCCAAATTTTTCTGACATTGTGACCACATTTACTGAGCTGATGTGTAAAAATAGCCCAGCCAATATTCAATGGACTCAGAGCTGTGAGGATACTTTCCAGAAGCTGAAAGATGCTTTAGCATGATCACCAGATCTGGCGGTTCCAGACTATAATAAGCCTTTTCTGGTGCAGACAGACACGTCTGACCATCGTACTGGTGTGGTTTTGTGTCAGTATGATGACAAGGGAGAGAAACATCCGGTTCAGTATATTAGCCGAAAACTCCTCCCCAGGGAGAGAAATTACCCAACTATAGAAAGAGAGTGTTTAGCCATCGTTTGGAATGTGGAAGCTTCGAATCCTTACTAGTATGGGAGAGAGTTTACAGTTCAAACAGAGCACATTCTGTTGATCTGATGAGACAGAATGTTAAGTAAAAATCGTAGGTTGTTGCGATTGAGTTTAATACCGCAAGAGCATTAATTTAAGATTGAGTACAAAGAGGGCAGCGAAAATACAAATGCAGACGCATTGTCGCGAATGTGGAGCTCGGGCGTACGGGTATGTGTGAAGGTACATGAATGATGTAGTGAAAGGGCTCTAGTGACCTGATATACATGGTTTTTAAAAATGCATGTTGAATTTTCAACACCTATAGTAATGGTGTTTGCTCAGGTTGCTGTACCCGCCATCGACATTAGGTTTTTTGCCATGTACTTTCTTTTAGATTCAGTAGTGTTATAATTATATTATTTCGTTTTGATTTTCGCTGATTTTTTAATTATTTTGCCGTATTAGTGATGTCGACTCCCTGTCTCCATCAAAATAAGGAGGGAGGAATGTGACATAGTGTCATGACATTATTATTCATGAGCTGTCATTACTATTCATGAGGGCATGAACAGTATATCTGTCTTGGCCAACTAAACTCAAGTCAGTCTCCAGCTTAGTATCACTCTATGTACGTAGCTTAGTGCTTAGTGTAATAAAGTAGCATCTTAGATTTTACAAGTACTCGCTGCCTCAGGTCGTCTTTAGATTTCTTCAATATTGGAATACCAGCCTTACGGGCTCCGACACGCCACCACGTAACCGACAATACCATCATAACCACATTTATATCACACCTTGTTTTTTGTGAAGTGCAAACCATCTACTAAGTAACTCTGATTCATTTAACTGGCAGTCGCTTGTTTTTGAGACTTCCTCACCAAATTAACACAAAGTCAAATTAACTTTGATAGAATATGCTATCCTTAGTTTCCCTAACGCTTCCTTGGCGTGTTTACTAAGCTAAGTTTATTATCTTACGTTAGGATTTGTGTCATGCAAATATGGCTGCCGTCGATGACTTGCACATGAGCCTATGATATTGGATGAAATCACAAACCGACGAGATTTGCAAGACCAATGAATCCTATGATGGCAGCCCACATGATCGACTCACACAAGTCACATATTGCCTGTTAATCACTGACATCTTGGTGCTAGTACATTTTATTGTTTTATTTGGGAAAAAAATCCCTTTCATTTATGGCAAGGGGCACACGAAATGTACGAGATGGCGCCACGCTCCTGTTATCTTGTTCAGGAAGAACACTGTAGGGGTTTGTATTCGGTTTGGCTCGACCAAAGTTGACAACTCTACGATGTACACTTAAGATACTGTAATATAGCAGTTTGCAATGGTTGAAGTTCAAGAGTTTTCAATTGCTATATCTAGCTCATCTGCAATAGGTATTTTCAAACTCATTCATTCCAGGTGCATCTAGTTCTCCTTCAAATGACAAATTCATTAACTATGGATTTATTTTATATTGTACATAACAAACAAAGTAAATATTTGTCAGTATTATCAAGCTGTCAGCAGAGCATGGTTAATATAGAACGGTATGGATTCAAGCTAACTTGATATCAAAGATAATTTATTAAAGTGGAACATTTACAGAGTACCAGTCAGATGTAGAATGTGTTGGACTTTGGTCTCTCTTATATGTATTCAGGCATACGTCAGCCATCCCATAAATTTTCACTAAAAATAGAGTTATGCTAAAGTTCTTGATGTAAAAAATGTAACTTATAAATATTGTTTTTATTTCTGACTTGTAAATCAGAATGTATAGTTTCAAGTCAAAGTTTTAAAGTCATGGCGTTTGTCCAGTGAACTAGCTATAATTATATTTTTGGTGTACAAAAGACGACAAGGCTGTTTGTGCACTTAATGATAATGCAGACATTTTGTGGGAGTGCCACAATGCAAACATAACAGTGTTGTTACCCCTATGCAGTAAAAGCGATACACATTAAAAGAATGGTTGATTGCTCACAAATTGTAGCCGTTTGCAAGTGTACAAATTAATGACTTATCCGTTGAAACTGATAAATGCATAATCAGCCATGTTGGTCCTTCACAAAGTACAGTCAGAGTTTTAATGCTCTCCGTGAATGCATAAACATGAAAATCTGTCTGAAAAGGTGTGGTTGAAAAATTAACGATATTAAAATGAACACAAATCAGGCGTATGAATCTTAATGAAACCAGATACTTACTCCCAATGGTGAAACTATCAAGGAGATGCACGAGGTGCAAGGTATTTGAAGACAGTCTATGGTGCTGTTCAGATTTATCAGGTTCATTTTAATGAACGTGCACTGAAATAAGGTCTCAGTTCTGTCTTTGATTAGGTCAAAGGTTTATTTTATCACATGATCCAGTCATTATTCTACTGGTCTGAACTTCATATAAACACCTACATGTGAATGAATTCATTATTGAACACAAATTAAGAATGCTGATTTTTATTGCGCATAACACAAATTGGCATAGTATTAGTGGTTAATGATGGACCAAAATGCGACTAATGCCAGACTTCATCGTTTCTTCAATGTAGTTTGAGTATGTGAAATTTGTGTTATTTCGAAAGGAACGCAGCTCTTAGTAAAATTATCATAACTATTAATGCTGCTTGCAGTTTTGTAACATGATTGAAGTTTGTGAACATAAATATTTCATGTTTATTTGTGTGTCAGAATAAAATTAAAGCTCTATAGGATAAAATGTAAGGTTTTCCAACCATTTCTAAAATCATTGATTGGAGATATAGTTACTCTGTTATTACACAGGATAAATCTGTGCCTGTGTCCAACCAGTGTTCACTTCTAACTGCACGGACTTACACCGTAGGATTTCGATTGAACACGAACATTTCTTGCATGCCTGGCGCATCCTTTAGCTTAATATTTGGAAAAAATAATACATTCATGTAAGTAGTGACAATACTGAGTTTATGGAAACGGTTAGGACTTAAATATTAATAATGATGTAGATTTTGGAGAAAGTTATTTAGAAATATAGAATGTAAAGGAAATAAGTAACCCTGTCAAAAATAAATCTTCATTTGCCGAAGAGCTCAAATTATCAATTTTTACGTAAGATTTTATGAAATCTTCCCAAATTGTATTAATAGGGTTAAGGTATTTAATTTACTGGCACAAAGTTTGATTCTTCTCCCTCCTTCAAAGCTACTGGGCGCTCAGTAAATCCTGCAAAAACTAAACATTTCCACTTCAAAATGAAGTTTGTATTGTTATGATGATAAATTGAAATAATCCACGGAGACTAACCTTTTACCATTTTAATACTAAAATTTCAAATATTGCAGTTCATTTTTGTCCAGCATGTACAACACCTATCAAACTAAATAGATGTAGTGTACAGTATCTGATGCAAAATACATGTTTCAAATATCAAACACAGTAAAAATTGACCAATTTCTTCTCATACTAATAGAGGATATGTATTAAATGTCAGTCCATAGCAAAGACAACAAAAAATTAAAACAACACCCAGAAAAGTCCAGAAAGACCATGAATTGACAATTAAATAAGCACATGTTTTTAAATTGGTAGAAAGAACCATTTACTTTAAAATGACACAGTCAAGAATATTTTTCCTAATGTAATTTGATCTCTGAAGTAATAGAGTTTGTCAAAGACAATGGCAAATTAATGATTATATTATAATTTTGTAAATAGTTGGGACATCAAAAAATCCAATGCTTAAATCGGAAAGCAGTTGGGACATTGATAAGGCAAATGATGATATTTGAAACTAGTTGAGGCGTTGTCAGATCAAATGAATAAAACTTCAATGGATGCCGACGTAGTTACAATAAAAGTAGTGCAACGTACAAGTAGCGACGAATAACACTAAAGTATGTACAAATTACTTTATTTTCCTATAATATATTAAAACACAAGGTGACAGTCATTACAAGAGGATTTTCACTTTTCAACTTTGTTTCGATGCATTATGCGAGAGACTGATAAGATACAAGAAGGCTGTCATTGTTATCTCAGCATGTCAGTAGGAATTTCAGGGGATGTGAAACTTGATTGATTTTTTCTGTATTCAGTGTGTGTATGGAGGGTAATATTTTGCGATGAATAATATTGGTATGGTTTATAGACATGCTGATGTGTCTGTCCATGCATGTCAACTAGTGTTTGCATGTGTGTGTAAAAGCCTGTGTATCAGTATGTGAAAGAGACAATGTACAGCTGTTAATTGCATGCCTTTAGGGGAATGATTGTCTATTGTACGCAATCAGTAACACTGCAAAGTTGCGAATAATTTGCGGCTTTCAAACCTTGATTCATGTGTTGTGACATTCATAATTTGTCTTTTACGTAAATGGAATGCAAATATCAGCTATTTATTGATTTTGACAATCATTGAGTATGATGACATTTGTGAGGAACAGAAGAGGATTAAGTACGAGGTGTAAATGTAATCAATGATTGGAAATGCTTGTTATTATAGTTTAACACGTTGGGTGGATCACACATTACTCATGTTTTTCTGTTTTTCACGATGTGTGCCATTAGTTTTTGAACAATAAATTGATTGATACTTAAAAGAAGTCACTGCTATTTTTGGAGAGAAGTAGAAAAAGCCATAACAGTTCATAACTCTGTAACTACAATACGGTTGCTGTAAGACGTCAAAACCAAACACCATTAAAGTTGTTAACTTTTTGATATGTCCATTAATTTTAGTGACTACATATTTTGACATCGTCCTTGACTTAGCTGTACATTTAAGAGTATTACTTTCGGACCTTTTGATAAAATCAAACTGAGGGCAACAACCCTTTGACTTGTAAAATTTTGTTTTGCCGAAGGTTCGAGAAGAAATCAGTGACCTTTGACCTGACATTCATGATAACGCAGTTTACAAATGTGGATAGGTCGAATTATTGAAAGGTTAAACAAAATTTATTGTTGCTTACAAATGCAAATGCTGTCATCTGAAGGAAAATCATAAATCAAACCTTGTCAGCGCCGTGCACTATGTTTAACGTTCGTCAGCTTTTATGCTCTCTCTGCATGATAAAGTTGTCAATGCTTGCAATGAGTAATATTTGCGAGTAACAATATATAAAAAGACACTGTTCGTGTAATTTCTCATTGTGACGCAATGTTTCACTAATGATAAATATACCGACGGCTTATGTATGGTTGAACTTATTAAGAAAATATGCATTTGTAGGGATTATGTTTGCCTCTTCCTCGTACTTGGTGAGGTCCCAAAAACTAGTCCGCACTGAAGTAGTCAGCCCCGCTGATACAAAATATAACTGTGCTTGACAATTGTATAATTTCATTAGAAATCAAGTAAAAAGGTACAAACAAAATTTCTCAAACAAATAGATAATGTTGCTTAAAACACAATTGGAACTAAATTGGTATAATTGGATGGTGAAGTAATTTCGATTTAACCTACAAGTGTTATCTCATCTGCTTTTCTTTTTATATTACACACTTCTTTTATGAGTAATTTGCGATAATGCAACATTTAGCTACATGGCACCTGACACTTTTGAGAAATTTGCAAAATATGAAAATCCAATTATCTCAAATTATTTCCAATCTTGTTTTAATTAATGACAGCAATGCTGAACACAATCACCTGACACCCAAACTTTGTCAGCTTCAAATATGTTACATCATCCATATTCGTAACATTCATCAACATCTTCAGTTATATTGAACTGCTGAATGATAATAAAATGAATCTCTCGTGACAAGCATAGTCTCCCCAGAAAAAAGTACCATGTTCCAAACGTGAAGGCAGGGAAACAGAACTCCGTTTAAAAATAACCAAATAATGAAACAGTCCTAATATAGAAGAAAAACAAAATGGCATGTTATTCAAAATGGAAGTGTTCAAGTACTGTAACCCAGAAAAATGATTTCTAAATTTTTACTGTATCACTTTTTGGTTAATTCCATAAAATGACGTACCTAAAATATATATCCACTGTCTTTGATGTCATCCATTATATCTGAAGCTCATAGATTATAGCTATCAACATTGTTTTGCCTTTTTAAGCAAAACGGCATATTTGCCCTCTTCTATATTTTCGGTTACGCATTGTCTGTCAGAACATTTTCTACTATTTTAACTGAAAGGCTTTAGAAAAACGTGTTATTGAAACTGAAAAAAAACCCAATAATTCAAAAAGTCTGTAATTTTAAAGACAAATTACATTTGGCATTTGTTCACACGTGGCGACTAATTATTAACTGTAAAATAATGTATTTTTTGTGATGTAGGTAAACATTTACTTCATGGTCATTGATACTTTGACATTACGTACGTACATAAAACTTATGTGAAAGATTTTATCGTTGGGAGACATTTTATGACCACTGGGATGAACTCAGTATAGTTAAAAACTAGAATAAACTGCAACTGTTACACTAACAATACGGATATAATTTAAAAGTAACAATGTGGATTAGTTTTATTTAGTTTTATTTGATCGTTCCCTATTATACTAGACAAATCCTTCTGATCATTGACAGGTAACTTTTAAAATCATAGGAGTTAGTTTACCTCTGTCACTAAATTCCCAGATATTAACATTTGTCTTTTCACTGCATTGAATTACTTCAATGTTTCGTATATCATATATTAAGTCAAACACTTGAAACAACGTCGTCGTTTTTTTACCATTTTAGCTGTCGTGGAATACGTATCCCTAAATGCATTTTCTTTGTGTGCGTTTACGTATTAATAAATAGATAGGAACTACCCCTTTATTTCCCTCATTATCATATCGTGTTACACCACACTATATTTTTCTGTTTAAAAGTCATGGGTACTTCACCTGTCGATAATCTGGTGAAGGTTCATACCAGTGGTTTTCGATGCATATTTGTCCACTTCGCGAAATTATTCACGGAACATTCGGGATAAATCGTTGATGACTTTGTGTGCATGCTGTTTATCGTACAAGGTGTTGTAATTCATAATGTTGTTTACTGCCAAGTCATCTGTATCTTGAATATTGATCGATCCATGCTGCCTAAGACGGTGAAAAAGGGCACGAAGTAGAGCTGAGAAATTGCCGAGTGGCTTCCATGTGAATGTTTTATCGCTTCTTCATACTTGGAAGCTGCATCGGAATATTCCTTGGCGTGCATTAAACAGTCACCATGTACCATCACATACTGTGCACGATAATATTTTCCCATGTCTCCCGTATTGTCAATTTTTGCCAGAATTTCGAATGGTTTTCCAAGGCATCCAAATAATCTACTTCATATGCATAATCAAACCATCGTTTTTGATTTTGACACAAACGAATTTGTATTTTGACCATTTCCAACAAAATCGGTGGGCTGTAATCCATCATCTGTAAACAAAATTCCAAGTCTGCTTCTGCTTTCCTAAGTAATGTCTTGTCAGGTACTCCACCTTGCCTCCTTAGTCGTTATGACTCATTGTGATGCATTTTCATGTAGATGTTTACCCTCTGTTCATAAGCATGCCAGTGAGAGTTGGCAGGGTTCTTTGTAACTGATTTCTCAATCACCTGTAATGCATTCTTTTATTGTTTGTCTTTTATAAGAAACTTGGCAAACTCGACTAGAATCTTCCAACTGCCCTCAAAACATCTATCAGCATCTTCAAAGCAAAAGATGGGTCGCTCATAATACTTGACAATATCCAGCTACTGCAGTTTTTCCTGGTTTTCAGCATTGGAATTAGTAAAATCCATCACCAAAGTTACCACGGACATCTTTCAGAAAGTGTAACAGAGTGACCACTTCATTGATGGCTTCATTTTCTTCTACAGCACTTTGATACCAAAACCCCCGTTTTGCCAGCTGGTTGTATCGATATATCAACATACATAACTTCCAATTATACCTCTCACCGTCTAGTGCTGCCGAATTTTCAGACTCTCTTAGAGCATTTTCATACTTAGAAATTGCTCCGTCACATTTTGGTGGCATTCTTGTCTTCTCATCCTAACAGTCGAAAGCTAGATAAAATGCTTATTCTGCAACGCATCTAAGAAGTGCAGCGTGTCTCTCTTCTCGCAATACCATTCCCTTATCTTCAAGCACTTCAGTAAGTTTATCCCTGTATTCCTCCGCTTTTCGCTTTCTGTTCTTGCGTTCATACACCGTTTTCAAATTAGACAACATATTCAAGTTGATATAATCTTTCTCTAACATTTCTTTGAACGTTTGGCATGCCTTCGCCGTTTCTCCTTTTTGGAATTTTAGCAAGCCCAGCATATTTGACAAGCCATGGCGGAAATATCCAACTTCATCCTCAAGCTTTTTACTGATGCTTTAATAACAAGCATCAAGGCCTCGTTTGTCATACCCTCTCTGAGTAGCAGCAATTGCAGACGAAAATGTCCACCTAGTCATCTGGAGACGATGGAAGAGTTTCCATAAGTTGGGTAGCCATGATGCTACAAGTAAAATTTGGATTATAATTTTGTCAATATGTCATAACTATATCAAAGTAGTCTATATCGTTCGGACACGATTTAATATAATATCCAGATTCACATTTTAGCATATGCATTTCAGATTCAGAATAACATGGTTCAGGGGTTAATCTAAAAATGTTCCTCTCCACAGTATCACCGTTCAAAAGGTACTACCCCTTTTAAAGGGTCATTTGGTGTAAAACTTTCCCCGCTAGCTGGATTATGTATGATATTTATCACATCAAAACACTTTGTATTTTGTCAAGTAAACCATTTCAAGAACGTTTTGAAATAGAATGTTAATGACGTTTATTCATCTAAAGTTCATGTTTTTCTATAAATCAACACAGTCAAAGTGGATGAAGATATTGTGATACATTTTAATAGATTGATATCTCTACACACAATAGTATTGTTTATGTTATTTTCATGGTATCAAATAAGAGCTTTGGAAAAACTACCAAATCATTGTTGTGTTTTAAAAAGATACCCTTGAATAACGACAGTGTACAACCAGAACCTTTCGAGTGTCTTGATATTCTGACAGTGTACAGGTACACTGTAAAGTTAAGTGTTAAAGGATAGAACACCAATTAAACGCCTTTTTGTAACACTTTTTGAACGCGTCTGGACGTTCAGAAATTTAACACTACGTGTTCAA
>LD351493.1:177923-188193 GCA_001465055.1 Ptychodera flava | reverse complement strand
AGTTTTATCATTAGAAACCATATATTGTACTCTATGACAAGTTTTTATCAACTTTTACGGTTGCTTTGAATTAGACCACGGTGGCTAAGCCATACAAACAGAGGCATATGTATGGTTACAGCAACAAATATAAAAAAAATATGTGTACTAATTGATGTATGCTCACACCTTATGCAAAACTGTTTACAGCATGTTTCTCAGCAGCTTGTCACAATGAGATCAGTTTGTCTGGATGAGGTCATAAACAACACAAAAAAACTGACTTGAAGGTAAATGTTTTATTCAGAAGTTTAACAAGTTATTTGTACTTAAATTCAGTGGAAAATGGAACCTTCAATGCCAGTCATGTCACAAGTACTAATGCCACTCAAGAGCAGAGGTCATCTACGGTAGGTTTAATTTTGTAATACTTTCACAGATGTTTTTTGATTTTTGAAAGGAATTTTGGCTATTTTTTTAACAGCTTATCATTTCAGAAAAGTCTGTGCAAGTAAGATTTGTAGATACGAAGATCTGAATACTTTGTTCATTATTCATAGTCAGGAATGTTAGACTTATCATTCTGACTGTTCAAGAGGATGGAACTATCTTCTGTTCTCCATCTGAATTGAATTACCATTCTTGTCTCTTTCAGCAGGGTCAAGAGGGCATATGTAGCTTTCATCACCAAGTGTACCTCTTGACCCTTGACCTTGGTAGGACAACAAGGAAATATTGCATAGAAATTAGAGAATGGAACTTGAACACTGATTACTGTATTCACATAATCTACTGATATTCAATGGAAATATGAGCTAAAAGTCTGTCATATACAGTTGTTTTGATTGTAGAAATGTTTTCTTTGCTATTGACCATGTCACTTTGTTCAGTTGTGTTTTGTAACCATATCATGGTATGGAGTTACATCTTACCTGAATGTTGAGTTGATGAATATGCTGAAAAGGAAAAGTAGGTATAAGTCTCATGTGAAGTATTGATGTATGGGTGGGTTTTATTTGTTGTTCCAGATCTACACATCCACTCCAAACACCACAAGGACATCAGGAGGTGCCACTGTCACTCCGACTGCCACTACGTCCACCACATCTCAACAGACCAACTCAGTGGTGTCTTCCAGAAGATCATCACAACCCCAAGGTAGAATTTTATACTGGATCATTGACCATACCATGATCTGGATAATTTTGGAATGGTCATTGTGTTTTCTGTTGACTGCATGGCCAGTGTTTTGTCAACGCTTATGAATCTCAACTATCAGTTGTGCTGTTTTGTAGTGTGATCAGACAAGACACTCTCATCATTAGCACATGTCCTTATAATCCAGAATACAACCCCAGATCCATTTTTATGCTCCTATGCCATATACAATATGGCAGGGAGTATTTTCATTTAGTTAGTTTTTGTTTTAATTATGAGATGTTTTCATGTACTTTTCATCTTGCATGCAAATGTTGTTCCTTTTCCGGTAGATTTTGGTGTCTATGAAAACATGTCCTGTGCTTGTAACAATGCAAAAGCTGTGACACTGAAACTCAAAACAATTGAGTCATTGTTACTTTAAGTTTGATATGTAGAAAGTGTATCAAACTGAATACGTATAAAATTTGAACAAGCCATGATAAAGTGCAGTATTGTTGAATATGGGTTCAGTTTCAAACAATTTTGAGTTCAGAAATGTCTTCTTCCCTCCCCCCTCCCTCCCCTTTAATAACATCATGGTATCTCTGCTATTGGATGTACAGGTACCAGTTCTACACCCAGTCAGTCTAGTGCAGCTACACCAACATCAGCAGCTGATGTCAGATACCCCAGTGTTGTTACACCATCTCTCATTGGTACCATGTGTCAGTCTCTCCGTAATCTACTCTGCCTTGCTCCTCAGGATACCCTCATGTCAATCAACAAACAAGGCATTCTCAAAAACCTACTCAGGTGAGAGAAAAACTGTTGTTGGATTTAGCGAAAAATAAAACACTAGACGTTTTGTTTTGCTCCAACAGGGAGAAATTGAGAAACATTTTGTCATACTAGGGCAGTTTGCAGGTTGTTGTTAACCTGAATGTAGAAAGATGTTTTAAAATCATTAGTTGTTGCATAGTCAATCTATCTTAGTTACAGACATAGTTGCTTTCGATGATGTGTTATACAGTTAGTAAGAGTCACCAGTGTTATCTATTATAGTTACATGTATTGTAAGTATGTACTGTAGGTATTAGAACCCTACTGTATTTTTCTTGATTCCGATTTATCTGTCCATTTCAGATTGCTGGATGTTGATTTACTGGTGAGCAGACTGCAGCAACTAGACTGCAAAGACGGCATTCTATTGGTGGACAGTCTCTTCATGATGTACAGTGAGACAGCTCAGCTGATCAGGGCCATCATTATGTGTGATAGCTCCACCAGGAAATCTCTGCTGCAAGATGGTATCATCTGGAGAAAACTGCTACAGCTGATTGGGTTGTTCAGGAAACAGAACATCATAGGTACAGGGTTTCTTATTGGTCGTCATGTACTCTTGACCCAAAGAGTTCAAAGGTCAGGGGTGAAATTTTGCTACTTTAAAAATAGTAATTGACATACCTTTTAAAATGGCAAGTATTGTGTGCAAATATTCAAGTTTATTTTCAACGGGGGTGAGTCTCTATCACAACTTTCTCAAAGGAAGTTCTTGCTGCTGGTTCAGGTAGGAGTAGTGTTGGGACTACACTCTGTACACATTGTGTAGAAAGTGAAGTTTTATATGTACTGGGAAATGCTTCTTGTTAAAAGGCCATGGCTGTCAACTCTTTGCTCAAATATTAAGGTCATTTGGGTCCCACTGTAGACTTGGTTCAAGTCGGTGAATTTCTAGAAATAACATCATTTGCAGTAGTTTCTCATGTGTCTCTCCTTTTTTCATACAAACCTATTTGGAATTTGGCAGCCCAGGCCAGGTTTTCCCAGCCATTGAACGCGTTACCTTTGAGTGTGCGCAGACGTGAGTTAGTTTCTGCCGGATTCACGGACTTGGACTTCTTGCACAGTACCGGCAGCTAGATGGACTGTGTACACAGTGATGTAAAGCAAATACAAAATGATTGACAGCCGTCTCCTGGTTATTCTGGCTGATAAGGAGAACGCATCCACTTCGACATCAAGAGCGTTACACGCTTAGCAAATATGGCATAAAGTTCGCACATTGACCGCGTTTTAAAACTGATCGTTTGACCATCACAAATCATGTGAGATTACGAGAGAAAACTTGTCGAAAATGATATTCAGGGAAAATTTGTGTTCCCAATTGGCAGCGGTTAAATCACAGACGTTCGAAGTTGCCCACATTGTTCTGATACTCATCCCTTCGGACACGTAAGAGAACAGGCTAAAACTGTACTTATTGAAATCTTCTCCACGTATTGCTCAAATGAAGGAGCAAGCCTAGAAGTTAAACAAAAGACTCCGGGACTGAACAGACTGAAAGCTGTGTACATGTGCGACAAGAAATTTTGATATGACTTGCGTAGCGGAAGGCTGATTCAATTACATTTTCAGTGATAAACAGAGGTTGTGCTGACTTTAGTGGGACTGATTGCACTCGACATTTTATCAACAACGCCATGTGAGTTTTATGCACATATCTTGGGGATCGAAAGGTAACTCCTCCCATCATTCCAAATACGACGATGTAATCTTATGATTAGTAGGTCAGTAAATACAAACGTCATCTCATGAATAATTTATAGCACTGCAGGTAGTGCAAGAAAGCAAGTCTGTGATTCCAGGAGAAACTCCCTGTATAGCGTTCACCCCACGCATCATGTTCACCCCACTCAAACATTCACAAATCACAGACTTGAACCAAGTCTAGTCCCACTCCTATGCGAACACAAAGCATGGTTCAAATTTACATTGAGGGGGATCAGATGATACAACGGTTTGTTTTCCTTGTTGTAAAACTGTGATGTTTAAATATTGCCATTATTATGAATTGCTTCAACCAGATATTTTTGAAGAAAGGATCTGTCCATAAACAAGACGTGAGAACCATTGCCCTTCAAGCCAATACCAGAAAATGATAATGAAAAACACTAAAGATAACTTTTGCTTTGTCGTTACAGATGCTGGTCTTGAGTCAAGCTGCCATGGACTTCTATCAAGTGTATTTCAGTTACTGATGACAATGATTCAGCTGGAACAGCGGAATGGAGTCAAGGAATTGACACCATTCCTTGCAAAGTTCTGGACAAATGTAGTCGGTAAGAACCAATACATCTTCCATTACCGACAGAAATTCATCCCCATCCCAATTGAGGTGTATTTTCATTCCATGCCATCAGACTTAAATTACAATAACAACACTAGAAAGCATTTGCAAGCAAAAGCGAAGTTCCAGAGACCAGAGCAGCGGAAGAAACAAGAGAATGTGTGACAAAGATAGGTGCAGAATGAAAGAGTGCTTTGGATTTCAATATTCAAGCACGTACCTATAGTTAAGGCTGATAGCAGTAAACACCAATACAACTAAAAGCAAGGCAGTCCGGGGAATTACAGTACACAGATTACAAATGCCTACATGTACGGTAAAAACGCAACAGATACATACGGGGGCGACAACGCACGGGAATGTACATCAGACGACATCCTCGCGAGCCAGAGCAATTATTTTCGCTCCGCTGACCTACGCAAAAATCAATCGCTTGACGGATAGCGCTGAGTTGTTGCCGTAAAGAGGCGCGTAGTTTACGATGATGATCAGACGAGAGGAAACATCGGACCTAGGCCGTTGAAATTGAAAACCGAGGCTACATGCATTTTCATTTGATTAAAAGCACAGACTAAAACAATTTTCATTGCTATGTCGCTGTTTTCACAAGATACTGACCGTTTGATCTTGGAAAGTTGAGTGGCTTTTACGTGCAGCCAACGCATGCCGGTGCGGTGACAGACAGTTCACTATGAATGCCTAGCTCTGCATGGCAGGGCTGTGTGTTACCGGCGTTAAACGGCCTCCCATCACAGCCCCGCAGACTGATATAGGACTGATATAACTTAGGGAAAGCCTACTTTTCTCTCTCTATGCGAGCGAAGCGATCGTATGCCGCCGCCATTTTTAATCTCATTCAACCATGAGCATTCGGGCAAAACAGTATAGCGCCACGTACGGCGAGTATTTAGAGAAAAATAAAATCAAAAAGCAACAAAAAACAAAGCAAAAGAAAGCTAGAATTATTAATAGCTGAACGCAATATGATAGTTGAGCAATCCAAAATAAAAAATAAATAAATAAACAAACAAGAAATGCCCGTAAATCCCGTCCGAGCTGAGCGATGACGTCATAAGTGTTACGCAATGCATTCTGGGTAATTAAGGTAAAATTTGTGTATAGCATGTTATATGGTAGTAATACCGGAAATAGAGAAAGAAAGAAAGAAAGAAAGAAAGAAAGAAAGAAAGAAGGAAAGTGAGCAAAAACTAACAGTTCCAGAGCTGGTCTCTGGAACTAATGACATCACTTCATTGCACGTACACGATGCTCTTATGGCAGATAGATATAAATTTTAAAACAAGAGTGCTGATTACTGTAAAATAGAAAAAATGCACTAAAATTATGGACTGTTTGTTCCCTTGAACTTTTGAACAAGTTTTTAGCAAATTCAACACATATAATAAACAGTGTCCCTCTTGTCAATGAAGAAAGTTAGGGAAAAAAAATAATAAAACCAATTCAAATTAATGCAACTAACACTCAAACACACTTGTAGTTTTCCAGTAAACTTTTCAAGTCTGAAATTTTTTTTTGCTGATATATACTGTAGTTTTTCAGCTTACCTGTTCATTGATGTTCCATATACATAACCCAATCTGCACAGTAGTCATCACGGTGAATCCATTTGTTGAAATGAGCGGGTGCAGTCACAGGGCTCATTTTTTACCCATGATTTTAAAAAACTCAATGATTTTGTCTTTATCATTATCCATAGACTGCATAGTACATGTTGTGTCTTCAAGTACAAGTTCATCATCAACAAGGCAGGCTGCCATGAACTTCCTGACAGCACTTTTAACTGAAGAAGGCAGAAACAACCAGCAAGAAAAGAATTCTGAGTCTATCACTGTCAGAATTCTACTAGACGGCGAAGAAAAGGACAATACTGATAAACGTGAGGAAGATTTTTTCTATCTTCTAGAAAGAAAATTTTATTTTCATTTAGAGTTCCAGAGTTTCTGAAGTCTTCTGGTGGTCAAAATTGTCGATGAAGTGCCTCTCCTTATAAACTTTTCCGTCTAATCACTGATATTTCAACAAAATCGCCATTCTGAGGTATGGACAGTGATTAGCGAAACAAAAATACCTTATGTACATGTACGTTCACTGATGAAGTTTTGTATTTTGGTACGTCTATGTGTATTGCAGTTCTTGCTGAGAAGCTTACCCACATCCATAATCACCTTCAATATTGTTGAATTGGAAGATGAAAAATGTTATTTACTTGTTGGTATTTTTCTTCATTCTCACAAAATTTTAGGAAAATTAAAAAAGAATTGGCATTACCAATACTTTATTTTTCTATTTTTTCAGAAGAAAATAAACAGAGTGGAGAGGTACTATGTGAAGTGTTACTGACAGCGGCTGATGGAAATCTGCCCACATCAAGCAGTGCAACTACACCAGAAAAGACATCAACTATGAATGCCCTGAGTACTCTGTTAGCCTGGAGTCAAACTGCTAAACACACAGCCATGCAAGGTATGGCTAACCCAAATAGAATTGTTCTCTGTATGCTACTATTAGCACTGCACTTAAGGCACATCTGAAAAAACACTGGGACCAATCTTAGGCATGAACACAGTTGTGTCACTTAAGGGGCTTTTCCATAGCTTTGTGAAGCAACTGGACAATCTTGAATAATGTTAATAAATAAAACATTTCATTGTGGGTCTAGTATCCCTCAGTCTTGCCCACTCATCACAGGAAATCAAGAACGTTTCAGCGACACCATTCCATTGTGCTGTCTGTAAGCATAGTGTTAGTTCTACCACTACATCATTGCCCACATCAAGCAGGACATCTATCATTCAGTTCAGATTCTGTGGAGCCAAAAAATTAATGCTAGCTTTCTCTTGTCACACAGTCAGACAGTTGATCTAGTCACAAAATATTATGAAACACTGGATATTACGTGGTGGCAGTGCCTTTCTGTCAAAGCACTGAGCAGCAGTGTTACTGAATGTTTTTGTTTCACTGTATTTTGTTTTTTCATTTTTATACCAACAAACAACTGTAGCGGGTCTAGTTGAAAGCACCGTTGACCAAATCAAACACATCCACGTCAAGCTGAACATGGACTCACTACAGTTGGGAAAAACAAACAAGAAAAAGGTGAGTAACCTAAGACAAAAAGTAATTCACAGAAAACATGGCAGTGTAACGGAGTGTGTAAACTTTTGTATCAGTGTCAACTGACCACAACAGGCTGACGTGCTATGTGGAAGGAGGAAGTTTTTTGTCTGATTTTTTTTCTGTTTGCATTTTGTCCTCTATGCATTCCCCCAAACAAAACTGATGTAATGTCATCAGCAAAGTATATCATCAATGCAATACTGGAATAGACTGTTAAATGAATGGCAATTGTCTATTAATATATAGATCATATAATTTATCTGTGTACATAGTAAACTCTCTTTACATGGGTCAAATGCCCATAAAATGCAAATGTGCATATTTAGCGCATCATTGAGCAAATATTACACAAATATCAGGGATTAGTATACATCTACATCAAGAACAATAAAATTTTGCGTGTCCTAAAACAGCTGTACGGAACGCCTATTCCATAACACGTAGGGTTTCAAGGCACCCCATCCCCAGCGGTTGTATCTTTGCATTCACTGTTGAACGGTTTCAAGGGACTCATCTGACGTGTGCCAGAACATGTCTCGCGCACGCTCTGTACGTACGAGTGTAGTGCACTTGCGCAATCCAGAACTTGCAGAAACGCATCTGAGATAGCATTCTACACTTGCCCTGTAAATCGGAAGAAAAATTGTTGACATTGCATGAAAACGGTCATTACTCTATCCATTTGATGCCCCAGTCAGGAATGTAAGAATTATAATAATAAGGTGATCACAAAAATAACGCAAACAAAGCAATTGGACATTGGTGTCGGGCGATACGCTGCGCCAATGTCCTCGTGCATCCTGTGCATATTTTCGTAATAACCTCATAAAATCCCACTGATCATATCAGCCACTTTAATGCAGGATTTGTGATGTAAACTGAGGTTTCATTGAGATCAATAGATGAAATTCAAATATATCTGCAGAGAGGACAAGATGAATTTTATGGATGTCAGGAAATTGATAAGTGGATTTTTTGTCGTAGAACAAGAGGAGTGTGAGTCTGCTTGCAAACATCAAATTTAGAACTCTCATTCTACATATGCACCCAAAATTGAAGTCACTTGAATTTTGTATAGAATGCATTTTGTAATGGAAGAAGTATGAAGGATTTTATGGAGGATGTAACTCTCTGTAACTAATTTTGAGTGATTACATGGACAAAAGTACACGTAGCAAAGCTGATTATTACTCTTGATATAATGGTAACATTTTATAGAACTCGGTAAGTATGAATGCAGAATAGCTAAAGAAGACAATCAAATAAAAATAAATTTACTGAGTTTCTCTCTCTCTCTCTCTCTCTCTCTCTCTCTCTCTCTCTCTCTCTCTCTCTCTCTCTGTAGGAGGATCCATTGATGGCCAACTTGATCAATCATTTGAACTTGCTGCAGAATTTCATGTATGACAGTGAAACAGTCAAGGTACTGAAATATAAAAGTACACTTATATCCATTTAGAAGTTGAATAAATAGCAATGTGATATTATAAAAAATTCAGTAGCTAAATCAAAATATAAACTCTCAGCACCTGTGGAACAAGATCATCACATTTTTATAATGTAGATGGGGACTCGTTTCTAGAATATTTCTTTCCTTACATTTACTTTTACACCATGATTGTGATAAAGCAAAAGGCCAAGAACACCATTAAAGTCAATAGCACTTAAAAATATAAGTTATTATATTATGTACAGCTTTCACAAACCAGTGAATATTGTGACGTTATCTGCCAGATAATTATTGATACTGTATCCGATCATCTAGTAATTTGGCCCCAGATCTGTTCTACTTCTAAAAATTCTCTGGCATCGCCAAAACTATTAAACAACAGCAACAATGTACCTACTCCTTGACAAAATTGGACAAAAGCACACTTTGCTCTCAATAGTGTACACGGCTTTGCCTTGAACATAGTCATGTTGTGCAAAGTTTCCTTTCGTTCATTATGATAAGGGGTACATGATTGTGTAAATAACATAACCAATCTATTATTTGCCGCTTTTTTAAAAGTTATTGCATGAAACTTGAATTGCCTGCAGTATTTAACATCAAAGTATCTATGGGTTGTACATGTCACAACATAAACATTCTGTAATATCATTGTCTTTATATCATTAGATGGTAGCATATCAGTGCGGACTGAGTGATGTCACTCACAAGCTGTGGTCATGGTGTACAGTGGAACCAAACCTGATGCTAACCATGCTATCACTGCTATCTACCTACACTGCTAGATGTGATACCAGTAAGTATTGGTGTATGGTGCAGTGTTAAGGATCAGTGATGTCAATTCAATATCCAGGATCGATAATTGCAGCAAGGTCAATATTGTCACCTCAGGTCAACATCCTGAGTACCCATCCAGGGTCATTGTCAAAATTGGAATATAATATTGTGTCAATGTTGACTCATTTGACAGTTTTAAATTTCTTCTGAGAGAGAGTGTTCATTATACACAGGTTATTCAGAAAATGTTCGAATAGGTGATAAACTTTGCATTGATAGGCAACTTGGAGTCTAACCCCTTCATGCATGAAAAAAATGTTATCATGAAAATTACTGGCCAAAATTGATAAACAGTCAGCTGCATGCTAGTAGGTGGTGAATATTTTAAAAGAGCAGTATGTATATTGGTAAACTTCTATGTTGTTGTAATTTTGCAAAATATACTCATATTTTTTTTTGAAACATTCATGTAGAAACATGTAGTAAAGTAAACTCATGTTGCTTTTAGTGTCACTGTTCAGTGATTATAAAGTGAGCTATGATGACGAATACCAGTAAAAAAAATCTACCGGTACTTCTGTCAAATTTGAGCATACAGGTGACTACTGACCATAGGAGAAGTACATGTAGCTACTCCAACAAGGGTCTTTAACACGTAA
>LD351493.1:153295-177899 GCA_001465055.1 Ptychodera flava | reverse complement strand
CCCCCCAGTATGATTACATTTGTTATACCATGGGGAACCTCAGTGACATGACTCGGGAACCGGAACCCTGGTAGCATTTACCTAACTACTGCCCTCAACAAAATCTCTGTGACCACCATGCAGAGGTTAGCTCTCCACAAAGCTGACCATATAGAATATAAAATTCTATATTATCTGTCCCTTTTACACAGCTTGCAAATCCCTGGCCTACACTTCACCAACTTCACTGAGCAGTACTGGGCCCAGCAACAACTCACTGGTACACAGTCTGGTCAAGTTTGCCAGCAGAGAACACAACAAGAACAAACATGGGGAGTGCGGTGAAACCCAGAGAAGTCTGTTCTCACTGCTGTCTACACTGGTCCTATCCTCAGAATGCAGGGGTATTCTATGGAAGGTGTGTAAACAGTAGTAAACTTGTATCTTGTAGAGTTATCATCATACACAGTATGACATGAAGGATTGAAGCACAATTAGTTGTAACATTTGATATGTCGGTATATTATTCTCTAGTATTTATAGTGTTTTCCTCATGCTTACATACAGTTTCTTGTTCTCCCAAAATTCTGTTCAAAAGTCTGATTTTTAACTTGTCAACACAGAACACAGTTTGTACAATTTGTCATAAATACATTGTGTGCATGTACATGTATGATGTCCATGACTTTGTTGTATGATTTTGTTGATTATATGAGTTTTAGTCCGGACTGGAATTTATTTGTCAAAATCAACTTTGCACGTTATACACTACGTTGTGTTTACAAGGTTTATACATGTTCTTTGCATTTGAACTTCCCTTGCAAAGAAGAATGATGACAAGCAAATATATTATTAAATATACGGTGATTTTTTTAAAAATTGCAGCTTTTGTGGGGGAGGGGGTGAAGGGATACGGAAAGGGTACATCAAAAGGAGTACTTGGGTCATAAAGGGGTGAAATCAAATAGTCAACTGGTTATTGGGCATGTCCCAGAATTTGGTAAGCAAAAGAGATCAAACGATTGGGGTCAAGTAAGTAGCAAGGGTTGAAAGTTGAATGATTTGTGGACAGAGAAGGCTTATCAAAGGAAGTACATGTATGGTCAAAAGATCTGATAAAACTGGGATGTGAAATTTATTAGGTGTGTGTTATTAATGCATATTTGTTATTTAGGATGTAAAGAGAAGATGTAACTGAATTTTGTAATGGCTAATATCTTTCTTAACAGCAATTGACAGAAAAGTGCTGTGTATGGTGCATGTGTGGTTATTTTTCTCTAGGCTTCAATAGACCTGCTTATCAGATGAATCAGTCATTTCCAATTGTATAAATACATTTGTTTTATCTATCATTTATAGAGCTTGCCATTCTTTTTTTCATCCTCAAAATTTGCAGAGTAATTTCCTGCAGAGTTTCTCCAAAGTTCCAATTCCCAAGAAGGGCAGCAAAAGCAAGAAGTTTGGAGTGTCTTCGCTGTGGCTGAAGTTGCTGGTCAATTTTTCATTTTCATCTGAAGGACAGCAGATGATAATGAAGATACCAGGTAGTGATCTTAACCCTATCACCCCCATTTTCCTATGTAGTGATCCAACTTTCTTTTTCAAAACAATAGGGTTGTTCTATAGCTTGGTGGTTAAAGGGCCAAAAGCTCCACAGAGACTGTCCCCAAAGTCACTACACCCTTTGATTTTCAGCTTTGCTCAAGATGCTAGCTTTACCAATTCAAAGTAACATTTGGGAAAGATTATCAGTACTTTCAATGATGTTTGCCTACTTGCTGTACCATTCATACGATTGAGGAAGAGCCTAGCAATGGCATCATAATCACGAAAGTAGAGCAACTGCATATTCTTTCTTCCTCCCTGTTGATAAAAAGATCCACAACTCTGTGCAGTGTAGAAAACATAGTGTTGATAACATCATCATGCAATTCATCTGATGTTTGAAACGTGACATAATTATATTCATTTAAGCAAATTTATATTAATGAGTATTGTTTGAGCTTGCAAATCAGATGACATGGAGTCATTATCGGTGATGAATATCCATGCACCTTTGATTGTGCACTATATATAATAATGTATAGGACTCTTGTCTGTGTTGATCCATGGTATTCTGACAGCTTAGAAGAATCGAGCATTTTCATTACATCCATGTTGTGATCCATCCACACACAACATGGTCATACACAGTCCTCTGGCAAGAATGAAAGCCATTGGATGTACAGACACATGTTGTTTGATTTTTCTCTGCTTATATTGAATCCACTCAAACCTGATGAACAGCAGAGAATCTGAACTGTGTTCAAAACAGACAGGGAATGTGAAATTTATGGTCATGGCTAGTAAACACAACTAATTTATATTTCTTCGGACATGCATGTATCTCTGTTTTCATGTCTGGCAGATTCCCTTGAGCTGTTGCTAGAGTATGTACAGTGTAACCATCAACCAGTGCAGTTAGCAGCACTGCTGGTTCTGAGGAATCTCTGTTTCCATGGTACCTGCAAACCCAAACTACTTGCAAGTGGTAAGATGGTGATAATTACCTGCCTTTTGTATATCCCATCAAAATCTGTCACTCTTTATCAGCTGTATGATAGTACTTCCTAAAAAAGAGGACCAGACTGGAAAACAAGATTATTTTTCCAATTTGTTGTTAATGAGAGCATGTTTTGTAAAAACCATTAAGTTGTAGAGTCATCTCTCTGAATGATTTGCATGATCGGATCTTACAGCCAGTGTTACGCAGGTGTGATATTATACTAAAATGCTACATGATTTACATTAACTTTCTGGAAGTTGCCAACTTTGTGGTTCAGATGCATGCCGTACTTAGAGCATCCATTTGTTGATGAAAATATGGAGGAAGTTGAATTATCACTTTTTACAATGTTCTTGTTTGTCTCTATACTGTTCCTCAAATTCCTAATAAAAAGTTTGACAATCACCTTTTCTATCATCTTCAGCCCTTTTTTCATGCACAGTTGTCTATAGTTTGAAGTTTTACCTGTTATTTGCTTACAGACAAATTCTTGCCATACTTCCTGGATGCAATCCATAATCTGTGTTTGCAGATGAAATACACCGCAGTTACAGCACTATGGGCTCTGGTACACAACAGTCAAAAGGTTAGATATATACATGATTATCTTTTTCACTTTTTGATGTAATTTCGTAGTTCATGCTGTCATATTTTATACTGTATACAATACTATTTGTTAGAAGTCAATGGTGTGAAAAATTCACACTGTACACCACTTTTTATATTAGCAGTAATCTCTTCAACCTGTTCACCCCATTCTCTGTAGACAGGTCTGTAATCACCATTGATAGCAGTGGGTTTGGGCTAAACCATGTTGATTAAAGGACTAATTTAATTTTCTTCCATTCCCGTATAGAATTTAAATGTTACTATGTCAGGATTTTTTTGAAAATTGCAAAGTTCTGTATTTCATTAGGAATTGAATGTGTTTCCCTTCATTCACACTGCGTACATTATCACTGGGTATTAAAATTAAAGACAAAGCACTATGCATACGTTATATACATACATACGTTATATGCAGTGATGGATTTGTTTCCTTTAATTATTATATAGTAATAATCATTTGTAAACGTGAAGCTTTAAATCTGTTGTCAAACTTTCCCCAAGGAATGTTAAACTATTTTTTCCATAATCAAGAATAAAGTCAGGGGTCATCATGCAAACTAATGTATTGATAGGAAAAACAATTTACCTAAAATTTACAGATCTTTGATTTTCAAAATGGCCTCTATATCCTGTACTAATTCTGTTGAGAAATGTGAAATTTCCGATTTACACAGATGCAAGACTCTGAAATACATCAATGACTCCAACAGCTTCAAAATAAGTCCACACACGCAGCAGACCTGAATGGTATCTTAAAAAATGTGTTTCACTGAAAAATCTTCCCAAGGCACATTCTACTTAAAACAAACTGTGCATTACGTATAATTCCATGTCATGTTAATGTGAGAACAACTACACCCCAACCAGCACTCACCTTCTAAGCTTCACAAATGTAACCTTACCCTTACTCCACAGGCCAAGGTCAGTTTGAAGAACGGAGCAGTGGGACCAAAGCTTATGGAAGCTTACAGTAAAATAAAGGACACAACATACTCACCAGTTGAAGAGCAGCAGTATTCAGCACCTTGTCTAAACGCCATACAGACTGTCATCTCATTGGTCAATGAGTAAATTAACAGCAGATTTTGTGTGTTGTTTGTCTGCTGTTGTAAAAAATATTTTTTATATTTCTGTATGTAATCTCACTCTGCATGTGGTTGCAGAGATCTTTTCTATCTGTGTGTACTTTGTCATGCCTTCATGAATGATATCAATAGATCACAGATGTTCATATTTTTTTATGAAGTGAGAATGTTTATAATTTTGAAAACTGGATAGTAAGGTTATAAAAGTATGTCATTTTAGTAAACTGATATTAATATGGAAAGGCCAATACAGCACTGTCAATAACTCCCCACTGCTGCCACCTCTGTGATTCATTTATTTCTCTAGATCATGTTGTGGTGTGTTTCCCCAATCTATTGTCCAACAGAATAGTGTGGAAAATACAGGTTAACCAGTGCGTTATGACTATTTGCATTACCAAAGAAAGTTGGTATACCAGTCTTCATGCTTTACCCATTTTAACACCATTATTAACAACTAGTAAATTTTCAAGGCCATTTTCATCAGGAAGGATGTCTTTCAAGTGTTATAGGCAAGAAAAACCATCGCATTGCACAAGGTTGAGCTCCAGGGCAAATATGCAAAATCTGTACTTAAACACCCATGTTCATATTTTACTCTGTGTTAACCCAGCATCCATACCTTGCTTAGAGGAAAACAGAGCATGTTTGTTTCAATATGGCAGGCACTTCATTTTTATATACCATGCAAGATGTGAGGTACATGAATATTGAGCATTGATATGGAATCATTTGCATAAAATTTGAATACCAAAACAATTATCATTAATATAATTTGCATAAATAATACTAATATACTTCACATCTTGCACAAAGTAAACCTCACTTTGCCCTGACTGAAATCGGCTTGCACTACTCACATTTCACTTTGAGGCTAAACTGCAGAATGTACTGATTATATACGGTGGTGCTGTTGATAACTTTTGAGTATCAGTATACGGTAGAAAAACCTAGGATTGTCTGAATATTATACTTTGTATATTTGTATCAACATATTTAACTTAATCAAGAATTGACATCATCTCATGTATGATTGTATTGTCTGAACTGTCATCTTTATGCCACAAAATAATGTAAGGTATTGTTTTTCACCTTTCTTTTAAAATAGTATTTAGACATTAGGTTCATTGCTCATACTGTTATGTCTATTTCAATTTTGTTCGTCTTTCAGTGTGTTTACGATTGACAGAAGACCTCCTTCTGGTCACAAGGTCTGTACATGTTATATATAACAAATTACTTGATGTGAAGTATTTAATTATGGAAATGAATATGATCCATAACATAGTAGAGATGTTTTTGATTCCCTGTACACTGCCAGGGGCAACAACTATATTACCAATTATGGTACAAGATTAGACTGTAATGATTCAGTGTGATATTTTTCTAATGTGTAATTTACAGAGAAAGATTGGAATCATTTCAGCTATGCTGGTTGTAAATGATAGTCTGAAATTGGCATCTTTCCTTGTGGCCGAATGATAATGAAATAAAATTAACGTCAATTTTCCAACAAATGAACGTTTTATGGGTTCTTTTTGGAAGTGGTAATTGTCTTCCAGAATTGATTTATCTGCCATACTGGCTGACATGTATGGAGCAGTTTATCCAGAAAACAGATGCAGCCCCTGGTTTCCAGTGATAAAAATTTTATCAGATATACAGCAAATTGTGATTGATTTGCTCGGAACAGGGATAAACTCATGTCACAGCCATACCCCTATTCATGGTCTGAGAAAAATATTTGATGAAAAAAATAGCTGGCCAATAATGTAGCTGGTCACCCCCCACTTCCCTGTGAACAGGTCCACACTCACCATTTAGAACAATAGGCATGGGCCAAACCATTATGGTGAAAGGGTGAAAATGAATTTTATCCATGTCAGACTGGCTACTCCTAATGACATGTATCTGCTGATTTCTGGTGAGCTCAGAAAAGCTACTGAGTGCGACGAAAAAGTCGGGAGGCTGTTTGAAATGATGACTTGGATATGCCCATGTGTGTACATCCACTGTGTGTCAGACTGTGAAATGCATATTGATTATTCAGAAATGAATGCAAGCAAGGACACTTACCAAAATGTCGTAAGACGACTAGTGCACAGTTGTGTGGCATAGCAACTGATAAATTATCTGGTATTACGATGACACCATAATCAAGTGATGTGTGTTGTGTTTACAACACATGCCCCCACCAGTCACCAGATGTTGGCAAGTAACAGTAGTCCTCAGCAAATGATCACCAAAATGAGGCAAACAAATTTTTGCTGGGTGTATTTACTCTGTAGTCCTGGTTTGTTGACCAAAACAAAAAAAAACATCATTTTTACAAAATTTGCAATTTACTTGGATCTGCTCAGACTGTTTGTGTATGAGTACATATATATACACCACATTAATGATGTAGCATAACTAAGATAGTAGTCAATCATTCATGTGTGTTGAAAAAAAAAAAGAAAATTTGAAGATAGATCAGAAGTTTGCCAATTGCATGACCCTAAAATGTGAAAAATGCAGTTACATCATACACGGCATGATTTGAATGATATGCCAGGCATAAACATGTTCACTGTTGTACTACTGTTAGTACTTATAAACTTTTGTGTGTATCTGGTAGATTCCGTACCAAATTTTATTCATGTGCACATGTTTAACAAGGTTCATCGTGCAAACAGATGAAATTTCCACATTGTAATAATTAAACCATCTAGTATCTGTACATTTATTGGTACATTGCACATAATTCTATACAATTGTAGCAAAGCAAAACACAATCCACGTCAGCTGTATGCATCTACTCAGGGTTGTTCAAGGATGCATGTTGTATGATACAATTGATTCATTAGAGTTTACCTAATTCTGTCTCCATGTTTGCCCATGCTAAAAAATTTTGTAAGCTCAAACTAAAATTGCCAATGCTTTTTTCATCAATTTTCACTCTGCAACTTTCCAGTAATTTGTAGATTAAAAATTAAACCATGTGCAATAATAAATAACCATTTCTGCAAAGTTGACTGAAATGCTACCTACAGGCCAATACAAATAACAGTGCATGGGATATATCTGTGTGGCGGCCAGGTGATTGATTATTCTATGACTATTATATTTGCATTGCAATGGCCTGTAGGGTATATTCTTCACCACACGCTGTAAAGTTAAATGTCAATCATGACTTTCAGGGCCCAAGTAAAGACTGTCTTTTCAACATGATTGTCCAAATTCAATCGAGATGAAACTTTTTTCAGTCTGATTTTGTGACCTGACTTTTCCTGTTTTTAAGAACTCTCAAATCAAAATTTAACAAAATTAAAATTTCTCAATATAAAAACACAAAATTAATGATGAGTAACGATGGTTTTTCCAGCAAGCTTGAGGGATAGTGGGCTAAGTTACAGTCCAGCATTGCCTTTATAGGATAAAGTTTGTATTAGTCACTGTGAAATGCACATCAAGACAGTCATTAGGACATTTTGCCCAGTGTTCATCAAGTGTGTGCCAGGCTTCCCAGTGATACCATCATAAACATCAAAGTGATTCAGCAAATATCCATTTTGTTTCATTTGCATCCATATATTTGTATCCAATGTACTTCTCCTTGAAAATGTTACCTTTTAGCCATTATGTGACTGCAATGGTTGGGAATCATAGTGCTGCATTGATGACCATATATATTATTTCTACCTTCCTGCAAGATAGTTTACTCTGCATGGCAAATCTGGCACAAGCGGTATATCTAAAGAAAATGCTTCCATGTTTTCTCATCAAGTGCAAAATATGAAAGAAGTTTTCCATTTTAATATATGATGTAATATCTGGAAAATGTTTTACCTTTCTACAACCAGAAAACCAATGGTATCTTACAGCAGGGTACTAGTATACATGTAATGACACTGTACAGTAAACTGACTTTGTCTACAAGATTCATATTCTATAATGCTACATGTACAACCAGTGTATATTTCACACACACATGCATGGACAGTTTATATTCCACAGGCGGCTCTTTTGCCAACAAGCTGTTATGCCAACATGTGCATAATCCGTTTCAAAACCCCAAACCTCCACTTTAATATATGCCGTCAGCTGTTGGGAGATCCTAACAACATGTACACATCAAGTACCTATACACACTTCATAGGACATAAATTAGTGGGATTTTCAACTGAGTACATATAACATGCATGGATCGGTGTGAAAAGGGTACTTTACAAAGTATATGCTATTGGGATTTTCTATAAGTCATTTTATGGGGCTGTTTTATGTGAATCAACCTCATGCATCATGATTTGGCGTATTACATGTAACAGAAATGTTACTGGGATTCTACCTACTGACCTATCTTTTTAACCCCCTTAAAAGCAACACAATTGGACAAACTCTGTCTTTATGTCAAATACTGATATAATACTCTGCCATAGATACAATCACAGAGTTTTGATCTGCACTATGATCATCACACAGGTGGCACTTATATAACCATCACAATGCTAGCCAGTGTCTAATAAATCCCTAGATAAAATGACTTGCCGTCTGATGGCTGTCAAAATTTCATTTATTGCTTGCTTTATGATTGTAAACAGCCTAGCTATGTATAAATAACTACTAAAATACGTCCCTCTTGATAGCAGTATAAATGGTACATAAATATTTGATGAATGCGGCCCTTTTCAGGAATGCTATAAAATCTCAAGTGATTGAATTAAATGCCAGATCTGCAGAGCTCAATATCCATTTTATTACAGGGCTGCATAACAAAATAACAAAAGAAAATGTTATAACTTTACATAATTTGTTTTCCCCTGGTAAAATTTAAGATAAATTTTCATATGATTTCTGTTAAAACAGACATATCAACTCGTCTAACACTCCCAAATATTACCTTACCCACAGTAACCTTCAGTGTTGCACTTAATGAATTTGTGTTGAATATGTAATCCTTCAGTATTTTTGAAAATTTTATTCATTTTTGCAGATATTTTCTTTGGTTTTTTGATAATTTTTGTCCCGTGGAACTATGTTGAACTATGAAATATAAGCCCTGCAAAAGAAAAATCATTATGGGCACAATATCCAGCGAATTATGGAATTGTGAATTTTGTAATTATTAAATATCAAATTCTAGACTAAAATCCAGCAGCCAACAATTACATTGGACACAACATTACACATACAACTGTGTCAACAAATTGAACAGGGGTTATTTTAGCATGAAATTTGGAGTAGAATAAGAAATTGCGTTTTTACGAACAGAGCAAAAATACAGGAAAATACATCAGAAGTTAGTATGAGCATGCTACATGCAATTACATATGACATGGCAATGCAACTGGCATTTCACTGTCAGTAGCCACTGATCATACTTCTGTCTTTATCGTGTGTATTTTCCTGATGTGTAAATGAATTAAGTATTTTGCTGTTGTTTGTGTTTTTGCTTCACTCATGAAGATTGATGATTTTGAGAACTGTGTACATTGTGTACCATAATCTTGTATTTGCGGAACGTTTTCATTATTTTGCCTAGGATCGCATGCTTAGACTTTAACCACCATCACATTGTGGTCCTCCTTCAGGGAAATACACAAAGACATAGAGATTCTATGCAAGTGGGGCTCGGGTTGAAATGGAGACATTTAAAGTTGCACAAGGTGTCAGTGGTTTGACATGATGTTTAAGACATTTATGCAGGCTCATTTTCTTTTGCATGATGTTGCATGGTCCTTGCTAAATAATGTGTTGCGGGCAATATGCCTACATGTATGGTCAGTGTGTGCCTTCGAAGATTTGAAATTTCTTGAAATTTCCTCCAGTCGGCCATCTACCAATATATGTAGACCTGTAAATTTTTGAGTCACAGAGAAAGCACCCGAGTCAATGACTTTTAAAATTGGCTTAGAGAACACTGATCATGTGTGTGTGTTTTTGCCTAGGTCTCTGTTCAGACTGAACAGTACCAGTTCATCAGATGATTGGTAAACCATACATGAATATATGTAGGTGGATTGTCATAATGTGGAATAGAGATGGAGTGGGGAGTGATCAATGGTGTGCAATCTTTAACAAAGTCAGAGCAGCCCAATGGTGAAAGGTGTACATGACAAGGCTTTGTTGTACTGAATCTTCTTCATGTCCTAATTAACCTAAATTTTCTGTAAACCATGTCATATTCACCATTGATGACAATGAAGTTTAGGCCAAACCATAGTGGTGAAAGAATATGTAAACCACTATGGCAATTTGCAACTGTATCATGAAAAAAAAATACATGGCTCTACGCAAGACTACAATACAAGATCTTGAGATCTACTTTATACTGGTCAGGTCAAATGACAGCGGTTTAATCTGTGTTCACAACTGCTATAACACCATCAAGCATACATATCTCTCATGCAATAAATACAATACAGAAATCCACTGATGTACCTCTCAAAAAAAATACCTTCTCAAAGTTTTGATATTGTAATGTACAAGGGTAGTACTTTTTTATTACAAAACTCTGTATACGTGTAAATTTCTTGATGCAATGTCAAATTAAAACAAGATTTTTTTTTTTAACTGTACAGAACATGAAAAATACACAGGTAATTATAATAATAAATCAAATATCCTAATCACTGTACAACAATGTCTGCGGTGAAAATTTCAAAAAAAAAGATTGGGAAACCAAAAATTATTATTATGCATCTGAATCTGCAGACAACCAGTATTTTTACAGTTTGATTAGGTCCGTTATTGCGTGTATACACAAATGTTCAACAAGTTGAAGCAGTACTCTCTACCCTGTTACCGAGTCTGACTAAAAAATATACTTTTTTTTTTCAGAAAGACTACACCTCTTTTCAATAGAGAAAAAGTCCTAGGACTAAAATATATATTTGTTATTATGTAGAAGTACATTTAGGTGTTTAATTTCAAAACACTCAAGCGTTTTTTACACCGGTTTCCTATTTGAAAGCCAGTGTTTCACCAAAAGTATTGTATCACGATTATTTGCAATGTCAAATAGACTTCTTTCAATTTATTTTACTTTCCTGAGATATTTTCAACACAAATAAAACTGTCATTTGTGTGACAAGTTACACAAAATTTCGGCACAATGTGACACTTTGCCGAACAAAAGCTTCTCTGCCAAAACCTTTTCAGAGGCAGATTAATTTAAGTAAATCTAAAGTACCAGCTATTTGAAGACAGACCGTAGATTTCTGTCTGTTTTGTTGTGCCATTGTTTCAACTACGGTTGTATTGTGCAGACGTTTACTGATTATGCACACTTGAACATAAAACTTTTGAAATATTTGAAGTCTTTTTGATTCAGTCACAACAGTCATAACAAGTGCTCTATATAATTTCAAAATTTAGAGGGCATAATTTGCATGTTACATTATCATGCAAATCTACTCTCTTGATGAACTTACAACATAAGGGGATACTCTGGCACCACAAGGCAAGGAGGGGACGCCTATTTTGCTGCAAGGCACTCTTGGAGCACAATCTATCATATCAAAGTTAACGGATGGAATGAAAGTACTTGTACATGTATTTTCAAAAATCTATGGCTGAGATGCAAAGCTGAAGCATCTGCATTGGTGTGGAGATAGCTTGGAAATATTTTGCAGATATTTCACTGTTAAGGTAGTATGCGCCTCGTAAGTGAGAAACTTGAACCTTTGCTCAAAATTTTTCTCAATGCAACTTTCAACCATATTCATACCAAATCAGGAATAGAAATTAGGGGTTACTGTACAAAGTTTGCCACAAGAGAAACAAATTACCTGATGTTTACCTATATTTGAATTTCAAAGTGGCTGCCATTCCTGCAAAAAGTCTAGACCGGAAAATGTAATTTTCGATTTTCGAAAAATACGTTAGTGAGCAAAATCCTTTCTTAAGCGCTTTAAAATGAGCTCCTACAAGTGGTAGATCAGAAATGAACTGTAAAAATATGAGATTTAATGCATCTGTCCCTGAAGCGCATTTTACCTTAATACAACGGTAGGCACGGATTTCATGGTTGATATTTTACCATTATCAACACATTTGCCTCTGGAGGAGAATCTGGCCATAAGCATTAAAAACCTAGTTTGGTAATGTACAGCTTAAATCATAAACTGACTATTCACGTTGTTAAAATAATACATGTATTATGCACAGATGTCAGCATTTAAAAAATATATATCAATCTTGTATATATCAATATTTCATTGTACCCATCCTTTGTGGAGAATGTCAAAACTTTGTTCATTGACAACTGCATGTTAGAAAGAATGGCTAATTTCTTTCCTTTAATGTAGGCAGTTTTACTCTTGATATTTCAAGGTGATGTTTCATAAAAGAAACAGATGATCTCATCCTGGTGTTTGCACAGGATTCAGAACACAATCAGTGCACAAGACTTCAACGAAAAAGTCCACACTTTTATCCAAGCAGACAGGGAAAACAAAATGAAAGCTAGCTCCCGTAGTTTTCAGTAAGCCAGTGGGAAACACAGAAGTTTTTATATTAAACAAAGTGATGATAAAGTGATGATAAATAAATAATTAATCTCAATTATTGATGAATTGTTTTCCTAGCTTTGCAAATTTTTGCTTGCAGTGGAAAGAAACACACAGATTGTGAGATATTTCTCAGAATTTATCAAGAAGTGGATCATTATCTGGCTGCATATGGGCTACTTTGAAGTGTTGATTGACCTGACATCTGGAGTTTCCTTTAAACGAGCACAGCTGACACTTCATCGGTCTCTCTTCTTGCCGCTGATGGCGATGCATCTTCTTCGGCTCTGCAGTGTGATAGTCACAGTTCCAACAGCAGAGAACTGTGCGTCCGGATTCTCTCAGGATTTGCCGGCTGCACTGGAGGACGATGTCTCCAAATTTGATGGGCTCGTCCGGCTGCGAGGTCTTGCTGCTCTGGCTGTTTGTGGTGGTGTTCTCAGTGGGTGCGGTGGACCCTGTGGTCATGCTGAGTTCTAGTGGCAGGTACTTGTCGTGGAATGATATCTGCTGAGTCACTGGTGCCATTTCAGTACTGGCAGCTGATGTGGAAGCAGGTATGTTCCTTGGCAACACTGGGCTACTGGACCCGGAAGTATACACAGTCTGTGCATTTCTCTGTTGGACTCCATGTGTTTCCCTGGGTGGAAGCCTGAAGGTATCCCTGCTGTTGGCCGGTTGCTCTCTTCTGGGTTGATTACCAATGCACTCTGAGAACGACGAGGATGTGGGGGACGGCCCTGGCACTGGCAAACCCCCTCTGAAGTGGTGGTGCTGGCCGAATCTTGATGTCAGATTACGGTGATTTGAATGAAACTCGGCAATTCCATTTAGAGCTTGAGAGGGTGGTGGATGCGGAGGTGGTGGTGGATGATGAAATGTAGGAGACTCGTATAGGAGTGTTGAATTCATTCTGTTTTCGACCATGTTTGGATTGGGATGCATGGTGAGGAGGCTCTCACTGACACTGGGAGGGCTTGGCAGAGTGGCATTAAAGGGAGGATTAAAAAGCGCTGCATCTTGCTGGAAATGTACCGGTGTGTATGTACGCGGTGAAAGTAGACTAAACTCCGTAGGTCTTGGGCTTGGAGGCATGTACATGTGACGATGCATGTGTCCGTAATGTGGGGCGACGTAAACATGTCCAGGACCTTGGTGTGAAGGTGGATGTGCTGGCGCTGGTTGTGATGCATGTGTTGCACTTGAGACTCCAGACGGTGGTAATGGAGGTGGTGGGGGGCCTCCAGTGGGATGGGGTGGCGGCAGAGTATGCACATGGCCCTGCAGAGGATGACCATGCATGGGCATCCTGTGTAAATTGTCCAGGGACAAGTTGGCAACAGTTGGCGTAGATGTATTGCAGTAAATTGGATGCATGTATGGCAGATTGACCCGTTGCAAGGAATCAGACGACACAATACTTGGCTGTGAAGCTGGAATATTGTTTGACACTCCTTGACTTGGTTTGTGGTGCACTGTAACTTTGGTGTTCTGAGGAAGATCAGGCTTGTTAGCAGTACTGCTGTTTCTGGAAGCTGCTGCGGTATGATGCGTCTGTTGTTCTGGCTCCTCAGAGCTTCCACTTTTGGCTTGTGCTGAACTTCTGGCTTTCTGTGAATTCCCTGTGTTTGGTATGGATGATGTCTTGCTGGATTTTGAGTTCTTTTGTTTAGTTCTAGTGGACCTTAATTCCCGTTTGCTACTTTTATCAGACTGCTTATTCTTTGCAGTATTGGGGACTGGGTTTTCTTGGAAGCTTTCCACGGGACCTGACTCAGTTTCAGGTTGGGTGTGACTCACTGACTCTTGCACTGGTGATGGTCTCATGGTTGTTTGTCTTGTCCTTACACCCTGCTCTCTGACTGAAGTTGGCATATTGGACATTTGGGGGATGGATGAACTTGGACTTGACCGATTCATTTGATTGGTCTGGACTCTCGGCGGCTGTCCCACATCTCTACTTTGGGCAACCCCTGACAGAATATTTGACAGTGTAGCTGCTCCTGTGGATGTCCTTGGGTTTTGTGGATTCATGCTGTTGGCACTGACTGATGAGTTTTCTTGCCGTGTGATGCTGCCGGCTGTTTCAGACACTGGAAATGAAGTCGTTGTAATAGGATGGTGAAGAGGGACACCCATTCTTGGCACGTGCTGGTTTGAAACACTGGAACTGCTTGACGAATGGCTGGAAAGTCTGGTAGTGTTCAAGAGCGGCTGACTGTATGAGTTCACAAATGATGGCACAGTGGACGGTCCTTTCCTCAGGGTGTCACTTCTCGGCTCATTGTGCATGAACCTTGTAGCCCCAATGCCAAACGGGGGTTGTGGGGGCATGTACGTTGTATTTGGTCTGGGCGTTGTATTTGGTCTGGGAAATCTCTGTTGGGGAAAGGTTCTTGTTGTGGAAGGCACTGAGGATAGGGACGGGGAGGTGAAGATTGGCGTAACAGTTGTAGCGCTACTGGTGGTTGCTGCCAATGTATTTGAGTGAATACTGTCATTTTGAAGGATGAAGTGAGGTCCGTTTGACTGACTGCTGTATGGCAATGCTGCACTTGAAGACATAACTGGCACAGAGGGTGGCTGCAATGCACTGGTTGTTGATGCTGGCACGGCATTCTGTGATGACAACGTCACATGAGCAGGCCATGATAAAGTACTACGTACTGGGGCACTGGAAGTCGACGCTTGTGTCCCTGAAGGTAGACTAGGTGGTTGATACTGACTCTGCATATAAGGTGGAAAGCTTCCAATTCCATTTTCAATGTTCTGGGATGTTTGTGGCCTGGGAGGCACAGCCTGCTGGGGTCCCAGCTGGCCTAGAGATGACCTCTGAATTTGTCCTGGCATTGAAAATTGTGCTCTGTTTGTTTCAAGCCTGCCTGGCAACTGTGTTCCATTGCCAAGTGAAGGGCCCGCAGCAGGGCTTGGTTGGGAATAGTTACTGATATTCATGGGCAACGAGGTAGACAATGTTCTTGGAGGAGGCAGCATGTGCCTGGTTTGACTTCCACTGGTATCGTCAGTCCTAAGAGAATGAGCCGTGACATTCGGTACTCTTGGTGGAAAAGCTGAAACATTTTTGGCCATTGAACTCAGTGAAGCAGCAATGGGCATCCTTTGATAAACTGTACTGGTACGAGGCATCGCAATACTACTATGCGCAGAGTACTCACTGTTCAACTCTGACATTTGGTACGGTGCAATGGCAGTGGTAACAGCAATAGCCGAGTTTGCAGTAGTTGTCTGGGTGCTGTTGAAACTTGTCGATGGGACCACAACTGGTCTGGATGTGACAGGGTTTGTGGGAATGTTTGGCATCCTTGGATGATAGTCAGAATAACTATTGACACTGGTAGTGTTCAAACTGACTGGACTTGCCCGACATGTGACAGGCAATGTAGTACTTCCTTGCAGGTGATTCAAATTGGCAGATAGGTTTCCAGAAACACCAGTTTCATGCTGTGTGTTTTGTGCATCGGTGTTTTTCTGAGCAGACGACTGGGAACTTAGTACTGGAATATTAGTGGGAAAGCTGGCATAGTTAGGTACTGCTAACGTTGGTCTTGTATCTGC
Organism: Ptychodera flava; assembly: GCA_001465055.1. Lineage (NCBI taxonomy): Eukaryota > Metazoa > Hemichordata > Enteropneusta > Ptychoderidae > Ptychodera > Ptychodera flava. Next base: position 161,616 of record LD351493.1, on the reverse strand, counting down.
TTCAAAACTTCTCATTGGTAAATGGGATACAAACATGGTAGGTGCTTTTTGCAGTGGTTCCTGCAGAGATATTGGAGTTCTGGCATTTGTAAAGACTGGCTGAAGCTGTGTTCTCGGATATCGTGCATTTGTAGCCAGTGATGTAACCATAGTGTTCATGTTCCTTGGTTTGTACATAGTAACGATGGGTGCAGTAGAAACAGTATTTATGCTCTGTGCAGAAGTAGCGGTGTATGGTCCACTTGAACTGAAGGCATGGGTTGCAGTGGGGGCTTCTGTAGTCACTTGCTTGCCTGTACATTGGAGTTCAGATCCAGCTGCAGTGGATGGAACAGACTCATGTGCTGCTGACATAACTCCTGAACCAGACAGACTTGTACCATCTTGCTGAGTGCTCATGGGAAAGTTCATTGACCTGTTGTGTTGTAGCGCGGTATGTAAGGACGACATGTGTGCATCACTTTGCGAGGCTTGCATTGAATTATTGCTTTTACTAACAACAGGATTGGGCTCCAAGAGGCCAATTGTTTGTTGATGATTTTCACCACTAAACGACTGCGTGTACCTGTTGGAGCCAGCAGGGACTGTGTATGTGGTATTGTTCAATGTTTGAGTCCCTGGTAAAGTTGCATAGGACATGATCTGCGGAGTGTAAACAACTCCTGTACTTGAAGAGACAGTGATGTTGGCAGTTTTACTAACGTCGGACGTCGACACTGGCACGGTACTCTCAGAACTTGAAGACTGAGAGACTTGAAAGTTTGTGGCAAGGTTCCCGCTAGGAATGGCAGCTACAAGTTGAATGCTGGAATTTTGCAATGCTGGTGAAACCTGAGCTGGGCTCACAACCGGTTTCAATACTGCCTGACCACTTGGCAACATGGCAAGCTGAACTTGATTTGTTGGTTGTACGGCCCCAAGCATAACTGGTGAAACGAGAGGCACAGCACTGTTAGTGTTTAATCCAGAGGTTGCCACTGTAACAGGTGGCACATTTATAGCGGAGTTTCCACAAATGGCAATGTTCCTTCCCATTCCGTATTGTTCTGGGATATAGCTCCCTTCTTGTCCAGCTATCATTGCTGGTAAACCCATAGCATTTTTAATGTTAGTGTATGCCGGACTGTTCAACAGCAGACTGTACTTGTACTTGCTTGGCCGCAATCTCAGTATATCCTTTATGTTAGGTGGTAGGTTTGCATTCACAGGAACCTTACCGCCATGCTTCGAAGTAACAGTGGCCGATGAATTTTCTTGGGAAGCTGGCAAATTTCCATATCTCTGTGCTATGGCAATCCCATTCATTAAAGTCTTTGAAGAATTGACATCAGGGCAGCTTGCAAGCTTGCTTTCCAATTCATTATTGTTGTCGACTGGTGTATGTCCCTGAAGAGTTCCATTTAATACAGTATTGGGACTAGCCATGGCAGTGACATTTGCGTTATTGGCCGACACAGGCATGACCACCTGGATTCCGGTTTCAGAAGGCACACTTGATGCGGAGTTCAATGTAAACACTTTTGAAAGACAGCCATCCAGTTGCCCTCCTGGCTGCAGGATAAACGGGGTGCTGGTCAGAATTGGAAGCCCTGAGTTGAACACCAGCGTTTTGCAGTCAGAATTCATCACATTTGTAGCTGACGCGGTGTTCTGCGTGGCAGCAGATGTCGTGACCAACTTGACCGGCAGCGTTGCCATGACCACTGGCTGGTGTTGGTCTTTGGCAAGCACAGGTTTTGGAGCAATGGGTTTGAACTTCTTCCGACAGAAATCATCAATGTCAGGACTGTTCAGTTTGTTCCCACTGCTACTTGTCTTTGACTTTTTGTTTTCCTGATCTTTATCATCGCCCTCGGTGTCAAGTTCAACTTGGATACTTCTTGTGAAAAAACCTGAAATAAAAGGGAATATAAGAGATATGTTAGCTGCAGTGTTACTGTATTATAGCTTGGCAAGTCTGTACATGTGCGTATGCTTTCCTTCTAATCACATCCTATTTATTGCAAAATTCAAAACGACAAAGTAATAAATGTACATTATACAAATAAATATGTTGAAAATAGCAGCTTTAGGTGACAATTGTAAACACTTGTACAAAATTGACTATAAAGAAGTGACATGTAATGTAAATGATATGTAGTTGAAAATAGCACAGAGAGTAGAGTGAAAAGACCACTTTTCACTATGATAATCGCTTTCAGTGGCAATTGTGGGACTTGACAACAATATTACAGTCATCCTCACTCGCTCCCTGTATTCCAGTTTGAAATTACTCTCTTCAACAAATTTTCCAGAGTTTTGTACATCATGTTAGTTCTGTAAATGCTTGCGACACCTACATGACTGTATGCAGCATGCTTCTCCAGTTTTGTACATTGGCATTTAATTTTACCAGTTATGTGTGCATATTATTGAGTGTGATGTTAAGAAAAGTGGTGTCACAAAAATTTCATGGAACTATACTGGGAACCACCACGAGCATGTTGGCAGATTTGAGATTTTTGAAAATGTTATGACACTCTTTACTTGAGGTAAAATACTTCTTTGCAAAATTTTTCCACTGAATGAAAGTACGAACAATAATTACACTGGTCAAACTTCAAAAATTAAAGAAATCACATCATAACTATTCTGCTTCTTGTAATTTGATATGTACATGTACATGTGTTTGACCACAGTGAAGGGCTTTTTAATGAGTATGGTACAGTAAAAAATGAAAGCTTTCACTAGCACTGGGTAATGTGAAAAACAAACATCCACAACTATTTTGAGCCAAGAGACACACCCTTCAAGGAAGTAATTTAAAGGCATGCTTGCTGCAGTCTTGTTGGAAAGCTGGTAAAATTATTTTGAGTGACTCATTTGTAGCTAGGAATGAGACCTGAACCTCGACTCGTACAGCCAGGACAGGAGATATTCACTGAAGCAGTGCAAAAATAGACTTTAAACAAGTCACACTTGGCAGGAAAATCGATCCTCTTTCGCCTATGGGGTTGCAGCTCACAATTGCTGGGATGATTTTGACTTAAGCTGTTCACCCCCACATCCCTATAAACAGGTCCACACTCACCATTGATAACAATGGGGTTGGGCCAAACCATGGTGGTGAAAGGGTTAAAGTATATCAAGTTTTCAATGAACTTTGAGTCCATGTAATAACTCCACAAGTGCCAAAAATCTATTTCAATAACCATCAATACTAAATGTATATACTGATGTACATGTATTTTTCAATTTATCAAAAGTACGATTCACTATATTTGTTGTTTTGAACTTGATTGTGATATTTTTCGAGACGTCATGGGCACAAAAACAGACATTAAAAATATAAAACTTAGTATGAAGAGGATTAATTTTGCATGATATCAGAGGATTACATGTAATTTTGCATAATATCATGTGTGTTTTTGAGATATTCAAACACTGAACAACATGTTTCATTTTGGTAATATTCAAGACCCTGAACTGTTTTCATAATGTTTAAACACTGCAACTCATCTCGGAAATATCTCTAGCTAATACTAGAGGACATTTCATTCACACTTCAATCAAATCCTAGATAGGCCATTAAACCAGATGGGAAAACAGAGAAAACAGATGCGTTGGGAAAAATGTAGTCAGTTTGATTTGCACTCTATGGGAAACAAATCATGAAAACAAAAGAATCACAGGCAGTGTATCCCCATTGTTTATTCCAGACACAAAGTCCCCATCTGAAATTCACGTGTGGCAATACAAACAGGTGTAAAGTGCTCATGATAGCAAAATCTACAATGGGCAGAAGAATTTTTAAAAACGTATTTGATAGTGCTTTTCATGTCTTGTTATTCAATAAAATCAAGTTCTGTTAAGAACTAAAATTAAAGGTTTGCAGTATGTATGTTTTACTTTTTTATGACCTACCATTAATTTTGATCAAAATCGTCCCGATAAAAGATTATATAATCCTGCATATTAATTGAAATATTTTCACTGGATTGGAAAACTTCATTCACTTTGAATTGCCAGAGCACGATTACACTACCATGCTATGTATTTACATGAATGTGCAACTATTTCTGGCCTAGTTGGGTATTGTTGAACATGAGTTCTCTGCCCACAACACCTCAAAAAGTATTTCAAAATCAAATTCAAAATAATGACAATATGTACATGTACAGTGAAATTTTTCAAGAACAAAATTGCATATTTAGGTTAGTGATAACAAATCAAAGAGGTTTTGGGAGCTGGAATGTATAGCTTGTTCATAGGTCTTAGTCTCAGCCAGTATTCAATGTTGTAATTGTGACAAATGACACTATGTGGTGGGTTCAACCTCCAATGGTAGATACATGTACATTTTGCTTGCTGGCAATGAAATTAAAAAATCATCACAGATATCATTAACACTCATGGCACTAAACTGTCAAATACATCTGAGAATTTCAGCTCCGTTAACCAAGCCCAGGAAATGCACTTCTACATTACACAAACTCTTGATATTGCTCCCTCCATCCCCAAGTAAAATGTACTGATAATCGACAAGACTGAATGTAATTGAATAGAAAAAGCAACATACGATTTCATAAAATGGCAGAAAAGGTTTGGTCTTCAAATGAGTGTAACACTATTTCCTGTATGGTGCACTTAATACAAGAAATTCTTAAAATTGTAGCAAGAGAGACAAAATCTAAGGGAGACATAGGGTATGGTCAATAGGACAACAGGGAAAATGAAATCCATTTAACTAACGATGTATACAATAATAATTTTACAACTGAGCAGTGTTTCTACAAGGATTTGGAAATCTTGGTGTGTGCTAAGGTAGGAAGCATGGTACCATTTCTGTTGAAAACCTGATAGGTTGCAATTGCATCAATATTTCACAGCCCATGGGAACCCAGGTATTGTGACTGGGTACCGCCCTCAACAGAACACTGCTGACCTTGAGCCTGAAAGTTGCAGTTGACAAGTAACATCTTAAAAGACATGCTGTCTTTTAATGTTTTGTGACTATTGCATCTCTTCCTAAGACGCTGAAGCCATTTACCAAAACTGAAGAACCGTTGAGGAATTGGTAAATAATTTTGATACGATTTTCCGTGAGTGCTATATTATTGCTGTGTGTATGCAGTGAGTGAAATGGGTTGAACGACATTTTGTAATACCGGTATTTCCTGCCATGTATAACATCATCCACAATGCTATTACAAATGGGGCGCAATACCATGTGAGATTCTGAAGAAAATGCAATCGTTGAAGTTCGTGCCAAGTCTATTGTTTCACTCAAAAGTGTGAGGTTGTGTAGTTTGGAAGTATAACTTTCATCTGCAAATTGTATCATTTTGATTTTATTAGTTCACGAGAAGGGTAAGTATTGACGCTTGAGTTGAACATGGAGGAGGTAAGTGCAAGGCTGGAATTTGGGAAAACTACCGAGTGTAGATGAAGCACCCTGAAAAACGTCTGACAATTTCATTTGCATTGATGGAACAACCTTGCTTTTACGAGTGCGGTAATTCCATGGCCACAAAACCACGCATTTATTTGTATACATCGTCCGTTTTCCCAGGCTAAATTACAGAGAAAACCTTGCGAAGCGCTTGATAAGTATGCAAATTTATACAAACTTTAATTGAATACTGTGATACATGCCGTGTCTGGCGATAAGTGCTATTGAATTGAGCTGGATTTGTAGCCCTACCAGTTATCGCTGTTTTGATGGAGTTTCGTCACGTATTCAGCGTGTCAAGTACACCTATTCACTGAAGGGCTTCGCCGAGACAATGAAAGTTTGGGCAAAGCACAGCCACCAAAGCCAATAATCTCCCAAACTGTGGTAGAGGCAAGACACCGCCGCCGAAATTTCATTCAAAATTTACACAATTTTGTGCATAATTTAGTAACTTGCATACCGACAGCTTCTGTGCGAATTCCTATACATATGTCTTTGGACCTTCGAACGCTCAAAGGGAACTTGGGTACCCCGAAAGCATCTTGACTCGCTCCCCTTTCCTCAGCATAATAAATAAGAGCTGAAATGAACAGTTAGCTACTTACTTTTACCATTTTTGATAAAATTGTCCCCAACTTGTGACTCTTGCAACATTCGTACTCCCTTTGTTGCTAGTTTCCTTTTCTTGCGGTCCATCAGTTGCTGAACGTCCGCTTGTACGGCTTTGCAGGAACCGCTGCCTTCAGAGGTATCCATTTTCCAAGCAAGCAGTAAGGTAAGAAGTTTCTTTTCCCACTCGTCCACGTTGTCGCGGACTACATAAAGTTTCACGTGTGGTGTCCCAAACAAAATTATCGATGCAAAAGTGTACACAGATTCGGCTGTCCTGTCGACAGATCGACCGCGATAGGCAGCTGACGACAAAAATGTCGGTTATATCCCTCGTTCACCGCGATATCCGCGTTGGATTCTTCACTTTTTATCACATGCCTCCTGCTTTCCTCTTCCCTTCGCAAACGAACGAATTTCGGACCGTTTTAGCCATTCTGACTCCGAACTACGTCTCCGAGTAAACTTTTGTTGCTCATAGTAAAATCCGCCATTTTGAACGCACTGCATGCTGGGGCGTAATTAATTAATTATTCATTATTTATTGTACGCAACAGGTGCGTATTTTCAGTCACGGTCCCTGCATGCATGACCCACTTACGATACGATACTCACGTTAAAACGCCCTCGCTGTGGAGGGAACGTGTTGCAACTAAGAGAAGAAGCAATTTATTAAGTTGTCGCGTTCCTAAACTGTTCAGATCAGAGAGACAAGTTGTTGCACTGTAACAATACCATTGGCGATTACTTGTGTGCTAACAAAAGCTATTATTAGGCCTAAGGCGTGCAGAGCAATTCCGTAAACCGTGGAGATCGTTGGTACCTCCCTACCCCATCATGCGTACACTTCATAGGTCTATAAAATGTGCAAATATGAAGAAAGAGAGATTCAAAGAATGAAAAAAAAGAGAGAAAAGGAGGCTGCGTTTTCATAAGCGTGTGTTTGCAACTTCGGAAATAATATGGTGGTTTCAGTCGGATTCGAACTCACAACGCACGGCACCCAGTCGCCTAGCGACCAAGTAAGAGCGCTTACGTTCAGAGAAGATGCTGCTATATCATATTCTTCATGGCATCCTAACTTGGAGGAAATATTTGCAAAATTATTCAATAAACCATAGACAGTCTCCACTCTCTATGCCAAAACCTCCGGATGAACACTTCTTTTTGTCGTTTACAGGATGGTGTTTTGTCCTATAGCTACTTAAAAGGCTGAGTGTCAATATTTCTGTGAAAGTTTCCCAATTACTCACAGCAGTGAGGTTGTAGACACAGGCCACCAACACTTAGATTACATCGATGATCAGTAAATGGAAAAATATGTAATTTTTAGCTTTAAAGGTATGTTATTTTCGAGCAGTTGTGTTAGTCCAGAATGCTACATTACAAACTTGGTCAACTTAGACAGATGTCGCATTAGATTTCACAAGAAAAACAAACAAACAAACGAACGAACAATCTCATTTTGCAAACGAATTTAGTTTAGCAAACCTGGAACCAATTAATTTTAAGATACAGTTTGAGGAAATTAAATGAGCCATTACATCTTAGAAGAGCCCAAAACGTTAAACGTCTGGAGTGAAATCGAAAAAAGATTGGTAAACAAATATTGAACAGAAAGTGAAAAGCTCTTGAAAGACACTTCACGTTCTTCCTATTCGAAAAAAAGATGCGCCAAATCCTGGAAGAAAGAAAAAGTGAATCTGTCACTAACCGTGCACCTCACCAACTTGAAGATATAACCGTACACAAGTTTTCTTTGTTTTTGTTTCTTGTGACGTAGTCGAAGGATACATGACTGAATACACTTTAACCTAATTAGACTAGAACACTTAGCAAAAGTCGATAGATATGGACAAACAGCACTTCGATAGTAAAGAAAGTAAAGGTGCTGTTGTTACGAAGGTATAGTTTATCTCACATAAAGGTTACACGTAAAGCTCCTAGCGGCAACATATCGACACTGGTATATTGAAACAATAAAGCACAACCAGCGACGGTATTTATATTTATATTTATTCAATTACCTTTGAAACGGTTTAAAAAGCAAAAACTGCAGAAAAAGCAGTGTCATTAAGTACAAAACAAACACACACAGACAAACAAGAAGACGCAAAGGAAAAAGAGTCCATCTTTAAACACAAATCAATGATGAGTCTTTAAGGGCAGTTTTCCTCATATTCCAGAGAGTTTTTATGTATGTCTTGGTCAATTTTGAGACATTTTCTCCCAAGTTGTGGTTTATCTCCCACAAGGTATTGCTAAATAAAATATTAAA
>LD351493.1:131903-149994 GCA_001465055.1 Ptychodera flava | reverse complement strand
AAAAATTGCTGTCACTGTGACAGGAAAAAAAAATTTGCTCCCATACCCATTTCCTCCATACCCCCCCAAAAATCAAATGGTTCTCCCCTTATCCGCATGAGCGGATTGTATGCTTTTATATAAACGAGAAGAGTTGCCGTGAGGTCCAAAGTCCGTGCAAGCTGCGTGCAAAATCCCTTTGCCTAGTCCAAAATAATCCTCCATGGTATGTTAGGCAGGGACGTTGGTGATGTCACTGCTTGAACCGACCTCCATGTATATCCAACTGCGAATATTGGATAAGCGTTATAGTATAGGTAGGCCTAACTGTTTTGTAACCATTGAGTACAAGAGTTGTTGAAAGCTATCCAGGGCTAGTCAAAGTTTGCGCTTTGCCTACTAGAAAGTTCAAATACACTACAAGTAGCTAAAGTGTAACATGCTAGTGCCATCATATGACCTTAAATTGTGATCAAAAAACTGATTTGCCATTGTATAATGAGGATATGCAATAAGACAAGATAGGAGACGTACATACGAAAGTACCGCGGGCGTATTACATTAATATTAAAATCACCAGTGCTCTTACGCCTATTTGCGAAGAGGCGTGCAACCATATACCTGGAGAGTGACTACTGTCATAGTGCAATTTCCCAGTCACGGGTACATGTACCATAGAGGAAGACTTCTACGCCCACACCAGGCCTACAGGCGAACAATCGTCCCGAGGAACGCCAGAACCATTGATAGTGGATGGTAGAACGTTGAGATGATGCTGACTTTTTGAACTTGGATTTTAACAGGTTGTTGGCAAACTTTACATTATTCCTAGTCTATTGTATAGTTTCAAATAACTGTACCGTACACTATTGTACTATTGCTATTGTAGTATGTACATTAAATTTTGATTCACTTCGCTGCGCCATATTCCACTTCCGAGCCTGTAGTAGAAAGTTTTTAGCACCACATTGTGAATTCGTTCAAATTTACTTTGTTAGACAAATCATAGAAAATGACTGGTGTTTAGAGCCATGAAGCCATAGCGGTAATAGCGCTGTAAAGTTTTCGTCCGCGCCGGTCTGACTGTGTACTACATGTATTATCGGCCGCCGGGCTGTTGGTATGGGGTTTGTGAACGAATTGTTGCACCGCTTAGACTGTGAATATGATAACTACAACATCGAAACAGATCTAAAAGTTGAACGAAAACATCACAGATCAGACGTTTAACAAATTTCAGCCTTGAGAGTTTTCGAACGGACCGCGTCGGCGGGCAGAACTGCGGGCGAATGCTCGGGCCTTGGAAGTTATAATATGCAGAAGATAGTGCAGGATATGCATTTTGACCAAAACAAGCAATAGATAACACATCTGTATTAAGATAGTCACGTGACCAATATTAACTCAGGCCGTGCCATATACGACGAGGTGCCATTCAAATCAAAGGTAACACGTAAGTCAAAGGGGTTTTTTTTGTTCACTGTCCATGGAAATAGGTTGCTTCCGTGTTAGTCTTCCGACAATTGGTACGTTTTTATACTTACTATGAATTTTGTCGAACTATTTCTGAGATTATCATAGCGCGGGCTCACACAAATTTATTACAATGTCTTGATCTACCACCAAAAGATAAAGTAGGAGTTCCGCTTCGGGAAAACGCCATTGAGCAACAAACGCAATTCACGCAACTCGTTTTAAACACGGTCACTGGGGAAACAGTGCTTCTTAACTTTCACACTAATATGAAAAGCTGCTTTGATCAGCTTCTCGGATGTATACAGGCGCTGAAATTTTGAGGAACTTTTGACAACGAAGTCGAATTATTTGTTTCGACGGTATTTTGCTGAGAATTCACGTGAACTCCGCTGGCCGATCGCGACGTCCAGAAGCAAGTCAAATTACTGAACAACAATCGGTCGCCAATCCGCCCAGATTTTCGTTTCTTGTCATCGCCCTGCTTTTGCGTATCCCAGTATGCAGGTCGACATGATTTGATATCTATTAGGAGTACGAACCTGTTCACTGTACAATATGCTGGTACCTTTGTGTACAAGGGAAGGGCTACTGTGTCAGGGGGTGCCACACTCGTTTGAACTCTGCTTCGGAAAGTTTATTTTGTGGACGCTATGGGTCATTGCATACGTTGCATATTAACGTATAAGGGTTTGTTATCGCGTCGCGACCGCGATTATATGCCGGTGGGTCGCGACCGGTCGTAAACAAAGGTAAAACAATCCAGTGTACGTGTTAGCAGCCTATGATAAAAGTCTTGCGTGTGCAGTCAAGCTAGCCCCAAGTCCATGGTACGGGTGCGGAAGCGGTGCCTGATTGTTGTCTTTGAGTTATGTTTGGAGGGACTTTGGAAATTTGTCATTACTGTGGGCTGTTATGGTAAAGGGCCCAGCCGAGCCATCTCCACTAACCAAGTATGTTCATTCTATTAGGTTGGGCTTGGCTATTTAAATCACTGACCACTTTCCGTGTAGGACAAAGAAAAGGATGAGCTTGGGTCCACAGATTGAGAGTGAGACCATGTCTTTGTCAATGGAAGGTTCCCTTCATTGAAATGATATGTTCATGACAGGGGTAATTTTGTCAATAGAGAAGTATAGTAGTGTAGGGTGATCGAAATTGCAATTTCTGCCGGCAGTAGTCCTGATTTCGAAGTTAAAAATAAATACAACGAGATATCACCCTATACGCAACAACTCGTCACTGTTATAATTGGTTGTTTATCGAAAATCCCGTGTTGCTTTTATGACTCATATGCCTTATTTGGAAATTATTTCATTTTTACGTAAATAATTTTCTTATTTATTTATTTTTTTCTGTATTTCAGACAGTCTCTCTTGTGGACATTGCCGGACGATATTGCGCAAAATACAAAGACGCAATCGGAGTAATCTGTCTTTGTTAGTGTAAAAAGCGGTCGCAGATCGATACACATCATTTTACATGTTGTGACAACTTGTGTTAGACAATCACCCCGCGTCATCGTTTTCGCTCTGGAAACTGTCCTGTGATTTTACTTTCGGTTTCACTCGAAGAACTTTCCCCTTTGGTGTTGTACACTTGAAGCTTGTCGGTAAAGTTGTGCCGTTTGTTAATGGTGAAGTCTCCGTGAAGGTTGAAAATTGAACGATCTGATTTGTGCTCTTTGTTTGGATTTTATTACGAGTTGCTCTTTGTACCGGGATCCACACGATGGTTGCCTACGAGGGAATTCGATTTATCTCCGCGTTGTTGCTATCATCGTCGATGGTGTCGCTTACCGCGTCACAACAGTATGACTTGATTGGAAATACGACGGTCTCAGCCCTGACCACCCAACCCAAGCTGATGAGGTCACTGAGTCCGCTGCCGCCCCTTACATTGGTGGCGGGTGATACTACCGTAGTCAAGTTCAACTACTCGGGAATTTTGGAGGAGGGTTTGGTCTTGGAAGTGATGATCAGAGACCCTCTCGTCATCGGGTTTCTCGGTTCGAACTATTCAAAAATGGAATTCCCACTGGAGCAATATATCTTCGATTCAATAGAGGTTGACCTGGAAGCCCATGCAATCGGTATCACCGCGATCGAAACTAAAATCATTTTCACGGGCGCGAGCACCAGACTGGGCATGGAAGTCGCCGTACCTCTTGAACCGTACGCCGTCAAGGTGCTACGACCGTACATGGAGCTGAGCAAGGCCTACAATTACGTCCTGCTTCCGCTCATCGTCTGCAACAACATCGCACTTGGTTCCGCAGCCGACGTGAAAGTGATGTGGTCGAAGATCAAAAATCCCTTACACATGACCGTGGGAGCGTTCTGTCAGTTCGTCTTGATGCCACTGATGACATTCGGCTTGGCTTTCCTGTTCCAGCTGGATCCCTACACCGCCATTGGCCTGCTTACGGTTGGCTGTGTACCTGGTGACCGACTGAGCACAATTTTGACGTCTTTGATCGGTGCCGACCTGGAGCTCAGCATCACAATGACCATCATCTTCGCGGTCATCGCACTGGGGATGACGCCACTCAACATGTTCATCTATTCCCGTCCCTTCGTCAACAGATCCAATTTGCCTATACACGTCGTTATCCCGTTCTTTGAAATGTTTTTGCAGATTTTAGCCCTCGTCGTTCCCATCTCTGTCGGTTTGCTGATCAGTTGGAAGGTGGAGTGCCTTAAGAAGGCTTTGAAGAAGATCTTGAAGCTACTGTCACTCACTTGTTTGATCGCTACGCTCATATTGAACATGCTCACTAACAAATACGTGTTTTCCGCGCCACCTAATTTGATTCTTTGCGCGTTTCTGGTGCCTTTTCTAGGGTTCAACTTGGCCTACTTGATTGCTAGGATTGTACGCGTTAGCTACATCCCTGGTAAGACCATCGGCGTCGAAACTGGAATCCAGAACAACATCTTGGCAACGGCCATCCTACGACATTCGTACCCCCAGCCGGAAGCCGATCTTCTATCGCGGGTTTCAATACTTGCCATCGTTGCCTCGATAGTCGACGGGCTTGTGTGGGTCATCGTGCATAACATTCGGAGTTGCATAAATAACCAACTGAAGAAGCGGAGGGCGAAGAAGAAGCAACGCGGAGAAGACGACGACGATGCAGACCCTAAAACGGCGCCGATGGCGCCCGGCGAGGACACCGACTCCGACGAGGACTTTTACACAGTTAGCGATATAGAAGAGGACGCCGCGAACTACAATGCGCATGCGACGAAGAAACCGGACCAATGGTATAAGAAAGACAAGGAACAAGAAGTCACAGATATGAGAGAGTCAAATGTTTAAACAAAGCAGAGCTTTCCTTACAGTCGCAACACGGCGAAACGTGACAGCTGTGAAAACCGAAACTTTTGAGTGAAAAGCTTTCAGTCTATTTTATGATTTTGCCGCTTTATTTTATATTATAATTATGCGAGTTTCCGGTTTACAAACAATATATGTCGTGCATGATATCAGGATGCACCTCATTATCATAGCTGCAACATTTAAATTATACGATGATAGATTATGACAGACATGTTTTAACTGTCATCAATCACCATTGTGCCTTGGATACATTGTTGCCGTGGCTCGTATTGGTCCCATGCGACCTTTGAGCGCAGTTCCGACGACTATATCCCTTTAACTGTTTTTCACTGAGTCGAAGTTACGGTAAATTTAAATCTGGATAAAATATGTTTCTATCAGATAGAAAATTGAAGACAAAGCACACTTGTCATGAACATAGAATTAATAGAAAGTGTAATTTTTGTAATTTCATCGCGTAAAATTAACGGGAAAGTTTGTCGCTACCCTGGATCGCTCGGTAATTCAAGGTTCGATTTACAGGTAAAATGGGTATCGTCCTTTCTTGAATGGAATTTCAGTTTTTTTCTATACAGACATGTAATAAGTTTTGATTTCCCGCCCAGGGATGGAGATGCAATAGTATGGTAGCTGCCAGATTCCTAACCTATTGTTTGTGGTGTTGGTTCTTGCAGAAAAAGCAACGCGCCGCGAATTATGCAAGCTTACATCGTCTTGTTCAACAACCAATGAAACTTACGTTTTTCACAACTTGGCGATACATGTTTCTCGTATTTTATGATAATAGCTCTGTTTTGTTGGCTAGCTTTGCTTTTGTTTTGTTTTGTTTTGAACAGCCCTGTTGTTTCTAAAATTAATACATAAATGTAAAGTTCTGGAATAAGAATTACCATATCATAGGACGCTTTTTCGAGGGCCGTGTCATTCGATTTTATGATGCACGTTCTACCGAAATCACTCGAACAATAAACACGAAATATTTGTCAACGAGTTGTGAAAACGTACGTTGAGCACGACGATGCATCTCATATCTTGAAAGTGCCCCTTACAATTATGCACTTGACTAGTCGCTCAGTCGAAATGTGTTTTTGTTTTTGTTGTGTTAAAGTATCTGTTCACATTCAAAGAATCCACAGCATTTCAAAAGTGAACTGTTTCAAGGTGAACGGCGTCTCTAAATAATCCCTCAGTTGTGATATTTTTTGGGGACTCAAAATCCAGTTATCTCGTGCTTGCCGGAAGGCGCCCTCAACGGGCATGCTGTGATTACATATACTTGACACCCAACAGAATATTTTTTGGACATATAATTTGTATGTAAGACCTGAAAATTACAAGTTTAGCATTTCAAAGACTCCGTGTTGTCATAGAAGGAAGGAATAACCAGAAATGTTACTCTTTGCTGGTAAATAATCGCAGAACCAGAACACTTGGAGAACACAGAGCCACATCCTCCTAAATGATATAAATCAGTGCTTGCCCGGGGGTCCTTTAATTATGAATAAATGTAAACTTAAATCCTAGGATAGTGTGGAATTATACTACAGCTTAGTATGGGCATAGTGTTCCTCAGTCATGTCCCAGAACCCAGATTAGTATTTCCCGAAATGTCAAAGTGAAATTGTGCATGTATAGTAACTATTGTACGATTTGAGTAAGCTTATGTATGACTTCGTTTGTTTAAAGTTTACGTTCGCGGCAATTTTTAAATCGATCACAGGACTGACAAGTTTGAAATATAGGCAGCTATTATTAATCCTCGATGACCCATCATCTTATCCCACTGCCAGAGTAATTTTCTGTAGAAATAATATTTTTGTGTAAATTGATTAAGTACTCTGACGCAATTATAATTGCATCGATTTTAATAATTCCATGTCATGAAAAATAGTTATATTTCATTTTATTGGAATACTATTATTCTGCCGTATCATTTTTCATCAAAAATGAATATTCAGCCCGCCTTCCCTCAGATATCTGTAAATGCACTCGTACTTCAGTTTTGCATGCTGTAGTCTCCTGATCAAAATATGTCTGAAAAAGCTTTCAAAAGAAGTGGCCGGAAAGGCACGACTCGTCCTGCAGACTAAATGAACTTTTTTTTTTGGACCAGCCACCTTTCACATCATGGGCAGTTCGCCGGTGTCTCCATAATCAGTGTTATCCACATACATGCCGGACAGTGTTCCGTCATCGATGAAAATTCATATATTAGTACTAACTTAATAAATTGAATGTCTATTTTGCAAAAATCATGAGTATATAATGATAGCTTGCTTTTTATGAAGGAAATGCATATAACATATATACTTTGTAACCATTTTCTACTGACTATCGCAGCTGGATCTGTGACATCATACTATCCCAGAATTATTATTCAATCATTGAAGTCAGGTGGCATTTTATAAAGTAAAAGATTATTTTGTGTAGTCGTTTTCCAGCCATCAAACAACCAAACAGTATAAGTTTCCCCATTTTCAAGAATAGCTGTAGTTTTAGTTAGGCTACCAAAGCTGTGCAATAACGAGTTGTTATTGAAATCAATGCTGGTACAACAAATAATTGAAACATGTACTAAACGTCACCATTGATATTGTTATCATTTCAGAAATCAGTGCTCTAACAATTTATAGAAACATAACGAATTTTTTACCTTTTCTATGATATTTTAGTCAATCTCAAATATAGATTAAGGTTATTTGTAAAGATCTGGCATTGATATCCAGCGAAAATAATTTATAATTTTAAATGAAATAAATTTTCGTCGATTCACTAAAGGATTGTGTTGTTGTATTATTTTTGTTCATTGTTGATTGTCAAGTAAGCCACGAAAACGTTTACATTCGGACACTGTTGATCCATGGCACTTCACGGCCAATAATCATAAATAAATTTATGCTCTCAACAAATATTGGCGGTATACATTGTACAATCCTCATCTGGTGTTTTCGCTAAATAAGCTTACTGGATGATATTTCCATCATAGTAAAAATGGACCCGATTCCCTAGATGAAACTAGTTGAAAAATCTGTACGTGAAGGTGCAAACCTCGCAGATTACGTGTGGTTTAAGGTTGACACACACATCGACTCCTCCGCAAACCCCACTTGTTGAATTCATGCGAAGAATGCATCGCGTGAAGAATAGAGAACAACCTGTTGGGTCACGCTGGTATTTAGTTATCATGGTAAAACTTAATGATCACTCTGCCATAGAGAAGGAAATCATCAGATTTCGTTTTACTTTGTTAATGGCGTATGGGAGAAATAATGAGAATTTCAAGTTACAGATACCTTTCATTTTCGTGTATATATAAAACACTACATATAATAAGAAAAAGGTTAACTTCACTTTCTATCACCATGCCCTTCCCTTACATCATTCCAATCGTAAATTGCTTTTTCCCGATAACAATATTATATGTAACGCTCGCCGCCCTCTGGAATTGATGAATGAAGTGGACGATAGAGGGCGACCTTCCCATGGGCATCCGGTAAGGATTTACTTCGTGAGATACCGCTTCCCTTTACATATACATTGAAATATATTGAGATATTATAATCTAGTACTCTGACCGCAAAACAATAAATTAAAAAGTAAAGATAACGATGTATTTTCGCTCTCTTTTTCACTGATCACAATCTGATACGTAGCAGAAGTAGTTTAGGCCCAAAACACTGATAAACCTATGGCATGTGGTTGGCCAGAATATTCTTCACTTTATGCACAGTGCCCCATCGATACTGATCTCGAAAAGCCTACGAAAATTCTACGTTTTCGGTGTTTTCGTGTTAAATAGGGTAGAACACTTGCATTTGCTTCAGGTGTTCGAGTAGTGTCGTATCGATGTAGGCTTTCGGTATGAATGTGTGCGCAGAGTACATGTGATGTAAATGCCTATCGTAGAGTATATCTCAAATAGCTTTCCGTGTTAACACCTTGAATCTGTTTTCGACAAGAATATCACATCACAGACTTTGCAGAATGGAGTAGTTGATAGAATAATGCTCATCGGAAAGCTCCTCTTGCCACAGCATATTCCTCATTTTAATTCCTTTCACAGACTTGTAACATGTCACCCAACAGTACATCTCACAGAACATTGCACTTTACTGTGTCTTGTAAATCCTCTCTACCTCATACAGATCTTTGTCTCTCATGTAGTTTTGTACATTGCAGGTTACTGTATATCTCGAGTGTAGTTTTCGAATCTATATAAAATGGTTTATATCGTCGAGGGACCCTCTTTACAGCTGCCTGTGCGGGTCGGCTCTCCTTGTACACAGCACACTTCAATTCTGGGCGCATTTATGTGCAGAAGTTAGATTACGACCACAAACTGCCCAACTTGACACAATAAGCAAACAAAAAAAATAATAAAGAAAGAAAGAAAAATTATGGTATGGATAAATAAATGGTTGTATGGACGCATAGAGGGATAAGGGAGGGATTAGGGATGGACTTATGGACAGGTTCGATAGTTAATAGGTACGGAAAATGTAGCCTTTGAGTGCAATATGTGTTCAGAGTAATGCGTGTCGATTTTTGTGTACCGACTTAAATTCTGTGCGGATCACGCTGCCAAAATTTAACGACGGCTACAGTTATTGTACCGAATACTCAAAAACTACGTAAAACCAAAGTGAAAGCACGATAAAGTAACTAAAATACATAAACCCAAAATTATAATTAAGAGAAAACTTCGCTGACGTTCATATATGAGAGGGGTTCACGCAATTCATGCGATCGCTTTAAACTTCCAGCTTGAATTTCCTGAACGGTCTAAAATTTATGGTGCAATGATGTATCTGTCATTTTCTTGACATCATGACTGATCTCCACTATTGTGACTTGTCTCAGTCCCCCATCCGTTGAATTTAGGGTCACTTTGTCCTCGCTGTATAGTGCCTCATCAATTATTCATGCTTGCCTGCATCTACCCAATGCTATTTACCCGATATCCGATATCATTTGCATAACACCTAGGGTACCGACAAGGAGAAGGTGATATTTCTTCTGGGTCACAAAAGGCAAAGCTCTTAACTTAACAAGTAACAAGTGATGGAGAGAGAGAGAGAGAGAGAGAGAGAGAGAGAGAGAGAGAGAGGAGGGACAGCGACAGACAGAAGGACAGATAGACAGTCAGAGAGACAGACAGAAAAAAGAAAATTGGAAAAATGTCGCGTGACGTGATAATATCAGGGATTTGAAAGGCTCTGTATAGGTTGCGCAAGAAACTATCTAGATAATTAATGCACCACTATGTTTATTGATTAATTGTATGCATCAAAACATATATTATGACAAATTAAGCAGCCGGCTGTTTCTTTTTAAGAATTTCCTACTGTTATTGAGCTACCTCGTATTTTATTCATCGGCGAGATGCTGCGAGTCTGCATGTTAGCAGGTTTGTAGAAATGTACATAAAAACATACACACGCGTTCCCTTTGTCTGAATACCATCGCAATGCATAATTCAAGGCGTAAAGAAATAAAAATTGAAACAAACACATAAATAAAGGATCGCAAAGTAAGAAGGATGGATCGCGGTTGAGTCTTCAGAGGCAAAGCAATGATGGCAAACTTTGATGTGTTCACTGACTTCGATTGACTACGTGCACTGCTCTCGCTCGGGGTAAACGCAATTTATTCGATCGCTTTAAATGATACGGCCGCGGCAATCTCACGCTCGCGTCGAATTCCCGCAACGACGCACTTTCTGGCTTCGTCTGCCTGTTTGATATTCTAACGGCAGACCAGGCCAATTCCACTTGGACGCACTCTAATTTCGCCCCAATCTCCAAACTTGACATGCGTAATCTGGCCATACGCCAGGTTTGTTCGGATAAAAATTCCCGACTGGATTCGGAATTTGAGCCCTAATTGAAGTAGGCATGGTGGAAATATACATCGGACACGCTTATTGGAAATTAAATGTAAAATGATGTCAAACATAGCACCGTGCATATAAAAATACCCCGGTCACGTGACAATTACATCAACCCATTGTAAAATGAGACACTTCTACTTAGAATACGTTTGAGTATTTTTTTCTGTGTTTCAGACTTTTTCTTTCTCTACCGTACATGACGTAATGCCTACACCTCAAACTATCTTCAACTTGGTACATTGCAATGTACATTAGTATAACATGCCACCTTTAAGATAGAGCGCGCCGCGAAACTGAGATTGTAAAAGTCAAGTTTCATCGTACAAATTTTGATACAGGGTAAACAAATGACCAAAAAGTTAAAATTTTAGATATGCAAATTGACCATTATACCTGTGTAAACCCTATGTGGAAACATTAAATTTTCGATTTTCACGAAACAAGACGGCATTTCATTTTACTCTACATATTTCAAAATAAAACAATAAAAGCAGTAGAGACCAGAAAACCATTGTTACATTTGAGAGTCCGAATATCTTTCCTCGAGGTGTATTCTACATTAAAATATTCACCTTTTCATTTCTCTTATTTCAAAAACAATTAATTATGTATGTGATAACTGGTTTGTCATATATTAACTTTGTTCTTAGCTCGTCACATCTAGATAATTTATTAGGTGACATTTTAGTGTTGACAATTACTTTCGAGTGACAGATGCACTTTACTTCAATTGTGTTTACATTCACCGTAGTCAAACACTGAAGTGTAAAACAGTCAAAGGTTGGTATACAGAAAATGCCAGGCGCCTAGTATCGTATGTTTGCATCTCAGTTTAATAATGATTCACAGGAAAAGCATGAGAGATATAAGTATTCTGAGTGTCAGAGAGAGAGAGAGAGAGAGAGAGAGAGAGAGAGAGAGAGAGAGAGAGAGAGGGGGGAGAGAGAGAGAAGTATGTGTGTAATGTGTTCGGGTTCAGCAAATTTTAATGTGCCAAATCTTTGGTTTTTCCTCTATATTTTCTTCGCACAAAGAAATACCGCATTAGAAAACCCCGATAGTCATAGTGTGACAGAATACTCCATTATTTGAAACTATACACGGGGTCAAGATCAAAACTATTCGGCTTACGGGCTGAACAAAATGAATAACGCGATCTGCTTGACTAAAATTTCACTTGTACATTTTAGAAATTAAAAGAATCAGTATTACCGAAAGCATGCTCCCTTTGTATTTCGCCGAGAATTCAATGCGTCCTGCGTCAATCGGAGACGATCTCGCGGGAAACGACTCGAAATTACGGATAATTTGTACACTATCATTGAAAACATCGGTGGCGGCATGATAACGAGCAAATTTGTCTGCCAAGTTTATACCATATAGTGTGAACTGATCGATGCCGCTATCATTGCCAATATTCCGCCGCGTGTAACAGTTTTTAGCATGCAACGCTAGTACGGTCCGCATTTGATATACTAGTGTATACAACGGGGACTTGAAAAATCACTCTGGCGAATAACGATAAAGCCATCTACGTTAATTAAGATTCATTGAGAAATGGACCTTCGACATGCGCTGTACAAATCACCGTGACCGTGGCTTAGCGTCGAAAACCCCATTAGTGTTTTTTTTTCAAGAGAGGGAAACGCCGTATATTAATGAAGGAAACGTTTTAATAAGAATCGATTAGTGGATGTGAATTATTGCCATTTTCGCACATGTAGCAATTGGACATCAAACAATGTCAATATGCCATCGACCGACACGACGCGAAACCAACGCGGTCCGTCGCTCGTTGCTACTACTAGCTTGTGCGCGATACCCCTTCTACGATTGGATGTGTTTTTCGCCGAGTCTATGTAATATCTTTTTGATGAGCGCTCATTGTAGTTTGAACCAGTTCCGACAAATGGCATTACTCATCCAGATCAAAATGAGGAATAGTTAGATTCGAAGGCAATGACTTAGGTACATGGCAAAGGGTACCTACGGGGGAGGGGCGGAATCCAACCGACATTAGGGCCTATACAAACAGAAAATAATCTTCTCACGCACTGCCATCTTGCATGTGTGCTGCTCGCTTTTGTAATGACGACGTCAGTCACAAGTGATTTGAACATCGTTACTGTTTCTAATTACTTGTTTGAAAACCGTGGATTCAAGCCAGCGCTACTTTGTTTGGAATTAAATGTGCCCTATCAAAGGAAGAGTGCACATCATGCATGTCAAATCGGCCCCGTTCTACACCTCTACTTCAATGTATACTTATGTTTCTACTTCTTCTGTCTGAAGATTGCAGGATGCATGAAACTTAAGTTACAAATATCGTTATTTTGTACTTGAAGTAATTTTGTGTTATTATATATATATATATATATATATATATATATATATATATATATATATATATATATATATATATATATATGTATACAAATATATCTTTAGGAAGCGCGCTAATAGTGTCATGGTTGTGAATTGCAAAAGTTTTATCATCAACTCCTCTAGTCTCTACCCACTCGCAGTAATGAATGGCCTTTCCCTTAAACAGAGGAGCTATACATTTGAAACAAATTGATGGCATCATCGCACTCAAATTACGATCAAGCGGATTGGAATAAAGACAGTATCAGGAATCTCTCGGGTTTCTGCAATGAAAATAAAAAATCTCCCAAAATAAAATGACGTTTGGGGAATATTGTCAATAAAAATGACATTGAAATCACAGTTGTGTTACATATCTTTTCAGACCTCTCTCCGATTCTGACTGTCTCTGTAGACCCCAAAAATCCTTGAGAAAATAAACAGGACGAGACCTGAATAGCAATTGGCGTGAATCAAGGTGAAACCTATTTTCTAGCCAGTAAATGTCCCCGTCACAAGACCGTATAATTTTACTATTTGGGATATAGACTTTCATTTTCGTCTCCTTCATGAGTGGGTGAAATTTCGACATTTAAGCGATTCTACTGATATAGGCCTCTCTGGGTTTCTAAATGTAATAACTCGTTTTACATTATTTTTTTGAAGTTGGATTTCAGATAATTGGCCACGTGCTCACTTTGGGTGTCAGAAAAGGGCCGGCATACATATTAATGTCCCTTTCTCGGTGCATTAGACAATGAAACAGTGAGCCCGCCTATAAATCACCAGCACGCGGAGGTGTTCGAGCCTATTCATTTAATTTAATACTCGGTTATATATTTGACACTAGACGTGTCACCTCTGCCGAAAATGGCAACGCCCCGTTCGGCAACCGATGCTGAGATGATGGAAAGACTTCTCCACTGCGCCAGAGGGAGGTTAGCCCCTTCAGCTCGACACCTCGAACCTGAAATACAAACCTATAACGCCAGAAAACGTTTTACATTTTTGCATTATCTCGCTTCTTGTGTTCAGCGGCACGCAGACAAAATGCTAAATAGGTGAAAATTGAATTTTCGGATGATTGAATCAGGCCAGCGGGCCCCGCTGTGGTCTAAGTGGGATGATCCAGTGCTAGTCATATCCGTAATATCTTTCTCATTTCCATGTTTATTGTAAAGATAAATCACAAAAATACTCCAAAACGACACATATCCAATCTATTCGCACGTTGAGTTCATTACAGTTGTGCATAATACCTTTTTATTAGCAACACACCGTCTCGGGTGGCTTGTTCATTGTGCCGAGCGGACCGCCAGTGACGGTGATTCAAGGATAACGTTGAGTTCGTATGAATGGAGACATGATACCCGCATCTCCGTATTTGCAATACTGCACAGCCGGGGGTGCAGGGATTCCTCAATTCTAGAATACAGTGAAATACTCCAACCTGACACTTCATTGGCTCGAGTAACGAAACCCACGCGAAAAAAAAGCATATACTTCTGAAATTGACATTCATTCAGCGTCCACCCTAGCTTAAGCGCCCTAAGCCGCGTTGGGGATTTGCTCCGTGCGTGTAAGGCAGAAAGTGGCAGCCTCTCGTCAAGGAAGCATACATCGGATCGTTGAAGAGGGATCTTCGTGTTTTTCATCCGAGTACAAGGAGAAAAATGAATTCGGCGCCTATGTTCGATCGGAGATATCACCTTCATCGCTAAAAGACCGCGAAATAATAGAGAAAAACTGTGTGTAATTGAGCTGATGGTTATCAAGCGAAAGGTTCGGTGGATTAGACTCGGCGTCGCGGGCGTTGATCAGCGTTGGCCGAACAAACTGGTGCTGTACTAATCAAAGATATTGCGTGCTATTGGTGATATTTTCCTCACGGGATTTCACCTGTCATTCTAAATTGAGACGGATCCCCTACCGCTGTCAGCGCGCAAGGAGCCCTTCAAGTCACCGAAATCAAGGTCACGGCTCGCCTCATCGCCATGGAAACGAACCCGGTCAAGAGGAAGAAAAGTCGAGATTCGACCTGAAGAATTGATCAGCCCGCATTTTTCTAAAACGGCGGAGGCTTTACTTGGGCGCGATCGAGCCAGGGGCACACCGCGAAGTGTCGGTTTCACCACACCATATAAAGAATCAACAAAAAACACATCATCCTCGCTTTTATCACTTTTGTTCGTTTCATTACATCGATACGCGTCCGTGCCGAAAACAATAGAATGGCACATTTACATACGCGTTGAATGTTATCATATGAAAATTACTTAAATATTGATTATTTTTAAAAAAGTAACTCACAGCTTCCATCGTCATTCTATGATTTTACCCGATATGTATAACTACCTACGCAGACACAGATATAAATTCTTTGCTGTCGTCTTCGTGTTTCTCTTTTCCTGGGGCTGGATCTTCCTGAACACAGGGCCAGTGTCTTTGCCAAATCCATCAAGTGGCGTTATGTAAGTACAGATTTTGCGCTTCTTGTTCAATTAATTGTCCCTTTATTTAAACTCTTGAAACAGAATACGGGCAACTGGTTATGTTTTCTTCATCGTAACTGGTAAAATTACTGTATTTGCGCGTTCCTTTGCAGATCTTGTTTGTCGGCATTGTCATTCGCTGTAGCATTTATAATCCGTGTGCACGTGAGATAAAGATGCGCCGATCTGAAAAATGAAAGCGTCTATCGTTAAAATGTAAAAAGCGTGGTTTCAGCCCATACGAAACCTACAATTGGAAATTTTAAGAGGAACACTCGAAAAATATAAAACGTTTCTTCTATAAATTTGTAGTGAAAGCTATCTTTTGGATCTTTTCATCAACTGAAAAGACTTCAAGAAAATGATGTTTTATATCAGTTGAGTGATAGTAAGTATGAGGACAAATTTGATTTATTTCGAATTACTTGTATGCCCGTTTGTAGCCGCAGGCAACGCTGTAACCCGATCGATGCTGCGATAAAAGGGACGTTCGCATTCAGCTACACAATACCTTTATACATCTGCCCCGGATTTTCCTTTTCTGAAGTCGATGTTGATTCACTCTCATATCAAAGCGATCTCTATCAAGTTTCTACGATCATCGTACATATCGTCAAGAAACTGAATTTGTTTTTTCTGAATATAACATGACTCCAATCGGGCGTTCAAAATCGCAGCTTATCGTCTGATCGTCTCTCGCTTCTTCCCGCTTAGAATCTTTGACCCTATGATTGCCGAGAAATTCGCCTCTTTATCAAGTTCATCAATTCTGGCTGACTGAAGCCTCGGACTCGGCTCCCTCGCCGTGCAAACAAGGAGAGACGATTTCGAAAATACTTCCCCGCACCGGTTAACGGCCATTAGAGTCGAAGAGGGACTTATGTTTGTATTATAGTAAACACTACATTATGACAATGGATGACTTTCTAGGGAGAGCGAGAGTTGACGGCAACGCGAGAGTTGATGATGTTTTAAAGTCAACGCGTTTGTGTGCTGGAAATCGTCTTATCTTTAATATTACTGGGTATCGTTTTCATGTTAATATAAGCTATAGCAAACCTCGAAGTCGCTTCGCGGCTCTCCGGGATCCGCGTGTATCATCAAACCGATTTATCGCTAGCAACGTCATCATGTGGCCATGATCAAATAACGACACGTCGTACCGTGGTGTGAAAAATGAGAAAATGAGAACCGTTTTCTTTCTAACTCACAGTATTGAATTTCAAAGTCCTAGTTTTACCTGCGATGCAGAGATATATTTTCACGTTCATTATACGTTCATAGTGTCTAAGTGGCAGTGAAGACATGTGCGTATTAGAGCATTGCTGTTTGTCTACGGAAGTCTATCTCAATTTCTCCAATATTATCTCATTTCTACCATTTTCATACCTAAGCTTACTACTCATGTACTGTATACTGACACTATCTCGCTTGCCTCTCTTTCTTTCCCTTTACAACGATATATTCCTATCTTTCTCTGACTCTGTCTCTGTCTGTCTGTCTGTTGTCTGTCTGTCTGTCTGTCTGTCTGTCTGTCTCTCTCTCTCTCTTTCTCTCTCTCTCTCTCTCTCTCTCTCTCTCTCTCTCTCTCTCTCTCTCTCTCTCTCGTTTCTCTCTATACCTGATACAGAGGTAACCATGCGTGTTCTCATTAGTATCGATGGCAATGTTGAATGCCGGCACATTTACGTGTTTTTGTTTGCCATTGAAAACCCCCATGAAAGCCCACATGAAATGAATGATACGCTTTATCTCTTTTGTCAGGCTGAGACATACAGTAGCTACTGGTAACAATGGCCAGGCATTCATTCCGGATGCTCCGCTATTGAACAGACAGCCTATAGAGGGCGTGCTAACACAGGCACGCAGTGGAGTAGCAGGCGACATTACCACTCTGCAGTTGGCAAGCGAAGAGGAGTATCTCACGCTGAAACCATTCAGGATATATGTGTACGATTTACCCCCGCGGTTTAATCGAGATCTCGCGGCGTGCGTTCAGAAAATCGATACTTGTTTCCAACTTGATGAGAATTTCTACGGCATGGGTCCCGAGTTGATAGGAAACAAATCCACAGTCATCAGTTACCGAGACACGCATCAGTTTTCGCTGGAGGTGATCTTACATCATAAAATGCTTCAATCGGAATATCGAACGCTCAACACCGACGAAGCGGACCTTTTCTACATTCCATTCTATCCAGGGATCGCATGCTTCTGTCGATCATATCAGAAGGGCAGTTTTGATTTGAAATCGTTGCATCAAGATTTATGGCGCAACATTACAAGTACATCTCCGTATTTCGAGGTGGGGAAACCGCACGTCATGGCGCTCGGCAAAATTGAGCGCGAACAGTGGAGCGACAGGTGCGGAATTTTAAGGGAATACAATTATGCCAACAGAATTCAGTTTATTGGAATTGAAGAGGAATATAAAAAAGCATATCGGAGTTACTTCAACAGAAGTGAGCAACAACTTCTCGTCGCCCCGTATCCAAGCTACGGACATTTCCTGGAAACGGGGCGCGAACTTGCCGAACAGCCAAATTTCAGC
>LD351493.1:115336-131178 GCA_001465055.1 Ptychodera flava | reverse complement strand
AATACTCCTACCCATCAACTGTAAAAAGTCACGATGCTTTCCATATGATACTAAAAGAACTTGGTGCAATATTTAAATTATAGATTATATATATACATATGTGTAATATTACCACAACGTGGCAACGATCTTGTGCAATATTTATAGTTGTAGATTGTATAGGTAACTTCAACACGATGTGCCAATGGCTTTGCTTTCCATTGAGTCCTCCCACCGATGGTTTTCAGATATATTTACTTTGAAAAGTATAAGACTATTATTCAAAATGATTTCCTTTACTAAAACTTTGTAAGTAAACATACTTTGTGCAATAGGCAATTTTTCATAACCCAGGCAACAAGACCCTACACACGTCGCAGTGTTATTTTTAGTGGTATGCTGTACTCAAAATGGCCAGTCGCAAATCGGTTCAAAATTCAATCAATATGAATAGCTTTTATAGATAGAGTATTCAACCGAACATGTTGGATTTCGATTTGCAAATACTAAGACGTAAACATGATAAAGAGGTAGTGCAAATGGTCAACGCTGGTACTTTTCAATTTCGCTGATTGTCCAATGGACAGGGAAAACCAGTGTCACGTGTTGCAGGACCGGTTCTGTTCTGTGGTCAAGAAAAGTAGCTTTGTCGCAATGGTGCTTATATTTCTGCGTGCCTTTGAAACAACAACGTTCCGCGCCCGCTCAACGCAGGTGATACTTTTACCGCATATCAAAAAGTCCAGCTCTTAAATGAAAATATGACAGGTCGTTTCTTTACTGTCAAATTTCACTTTTTGAGTCCAGATGCGAAATTCATTCTTCCCGCGCCGCGAAATCGCACCTCCAGTAAATTCTATAGCGCCCTCTTAATATTGAAGAGAGGCAGCCAAAAATATTGTAACCTCCACATCTACAGCAAGATACAATGTGACGTAATTTGATGGACTCAAAAGATGCGCAACAGACCTTTGAATTGTCATCACAGTTAAAAGAGTTTTCTTAAAACAAAATGGCGGTCTCATTACATTTTGAAGGGGCGATAAGAATAAGGATCTGTATTTTATGTATTGAAGGTGCGACAGATTTTAACCCGGAGAAGGTAGAGCATGAATATTCAAACTTTGATTGACAGTCAGTTGCGTATTTTTTTCATAAGCAGCTTTGGACTGATAAAATTTACCAACATAGATTTATTTTGTACGTTCTCGACATCCTCCTAAGGTCTAGCGGTCCTTCCCTTACAAGCACGTCTTCGAACTTCCTGGTCATTTTGCTCCTTGCAAGACTTGAACAGGTTTAGTGAAAATTGGTTCCATTTCTTACCGCGGTGCTACTTCTACAAATTATCAAGCTTTCTTCAAACCAGGTCTGTGAATACTGAAAATGCGCATTAAAATATTAACAGTTGCCACTAGATATGTTTGGAAGGGACACAGGATATAGTGGATGAACAGCGGGCAAAATTTTACTTTTTACCAATCCAACCACCGTGACGTCATCGTGGTTTACCATTATGATTCTGATCCTCACCGATCCATGTCACATGTACCAACCGATTGAAGCTCGTCAGTAATACGCCACACCACACCAAATTCGTATTTTTTGTACGAACATCGTGATTTCATTCACGTAAAGTTTGTATATATATCCACGGACGTAGCACACAGCGTACCTCCTTGAACCTCACAGGGAAATCAGTCTCCGATGTTTTATTGTGGTTTGTCTGTATTTTGTTTGTTAAAGAATACATGCAAAGAGTAAATAATAACACAGCTGAAACATGAAGAAGTGTGTTTGTTTGAAATAAAGCAATGAATTAAAAATGACATGTAAAATGAAAGCCAGAAAGCACGCACACTCTGCCCTGTATGTATTTGTCCCGGCAGAGTGCTGGGAACACGATTGGAACTAATTTGGGATAATTGGATTTTCATATTTTTCAAATTTGTCAAAAATGTTAGGTGCCGTATTGCTGAATGTTGCAATATTGCAAATTACTCATAAAAACAAGTGTGTAACGTAAAATGAAAGCAGATGAGATTACATTTGTAGATGAAATCGACATTACTTCACCATCCAATTATCCCAAATTAGTTCCAATCGTGTTTAGGCTAAGTTAAAAAGACTGAGTTCCCCTGTGAACAAACCATCAAACATCAGGACAGTTCGTCGTGATCACAATGGTTACTTTTTCGCAGAGAAAGGAATTATATTGAACGTTTAAGCCGGATTATTTTTTTTAGTCAATAAATAAATAAATACATACATATATGTATTTACACATGCATACATGCATAAACATCCATAGCCATTCCTGTAGCGTGGAATATAGTAGAATATATCATTAAGAATGATTTATAAAGCAATAATGTATTCAAAAACTGTGATTATAGACATCTATTTCATAAATAAAGCCTTTAAGGTACAAAACGTCTCTCGTTTGTTTTGTTGGATGAATGCATCTTCAGACGTACAACACTAAACCTCACATACCCGACACAGTTGTAGACTATGAGAACCATACTGTGAATAAAACATAGGTGGATTATGCTTTTAAAACCTTCTCAGTGACTTGCTTCCTTGAGATAGTTGCCGCAAAAAGCCGTGTTTGAGGCAGAGTCTGTTAAATTATAAATCAGATGATGGATTACGGTGGCTATGAAAAAGCTAAGTATCTAAAATCCTTCTGTCATCTGCACGTGTTAACTCACTACATCAAGTTGGCAGAGTGAGTTTCCCCTGAAACTACATTTAAAGTATTAAAACGGTAACAGGATAAAATGTACTTTTTAATTAAATATGAGAGAGAGAGAGTTTTTCTTTACTGATATTAATGTCATCACTGTTTATGGTCTTTACAAGGGTAATAATTTTTGGCCAACACCAGACACATTATTTCAATGTGCGTGGCACATATCAGCTTAAACTTTTTAAATGTAAACCACAGAGAACTCTGTCTGAATAATAGTAAACAAGCAAATAAAAAATAGAACACAAAAAGTAGGAAAAACGTTTCAAGAAGAAAATAGAATCAACAAAAGCAAACAAAGAAAAACAAATAAGTAAACAAGCAAACAAACAAACGACTGGCGGAAGAACTGTGAGAAGAAAATTGGTCCAAAACGAAAATAGAATAAACAAAAATAAACAAGTAAACAAAAACAAGTAAACAAGCAAATAAACAACCGACGGATCATCCATTGTGAGATTTCCATGAAAGAGACTATAATCTAGAATCTCCTTGCTATGGCATGACTTTCCTCTAGAGAGGATTGTTTGCTTCTTTACTAGTTTGTTTTTTTACTTGTTTTGCAAGAAATGTGTTTGCTTGTTTTGGTTCCTGACCGTTTTTCCTATTTTCTTTTTATTCTCTAGTTTTTATTTACTTGTTTACTGTTATTCAGTCAGAGTTCCCTGTGGGCAACCTATTATTTTCCTTCGTGTTTGTAAAAAAGTTTCTCCTCCCAAAATCATGTTAAAAACAGTTCAACTTGTCCATATACATTACCTCGAATTTGAATTTATTTGACAAGAGTACTATAATTGCACACTATGCGTTGTGTTGGCGAAGCTTATTTATGTTTCAGCAAATCTTGTGAGGAGTGGGAAGACAGCATCTTTGTTTTCTAAAACAAAGATAATGAACACAGATAATATTCCTTTAAAGGGACGATGGTTGTGATTATTGATGGTATAACCTGGTGTTTGTGTTTACAAGTGTAGTCACAGCTTTGCACGTTTTGACATATTGAGACCACATAATCCTTGACTGGACTGACGTGTATGAAGGGGATGTCTTGTCATTGCACAGTACCGCTACACAGTCCTGTATGAGTGACTTCACGAGTAATGTTAGACAAATCAGCAGGCCAGTAACTTTTAAGATTTCTCAACTCTTCAAGTCTATTTACTTCAGCCGAGTCATTCCCACACCAAATTCAGGCAATATTTAAAATTTCCTACATCAGAGGACATACTTCAAGTCCCAATAGCTGCACATTTTATGCATTATTTTCATTTTGTTTTCATACCAAAGTTGGTTCGTGTAAATGTGCTAATTGGAGGACATGTACAGAAGTATCACTGCACGCTAATTTGAACCATGCCTACGCGTTTTAACAGGTTAAATTATAAATGGGTGCCTCACTCATACAATGGCTCCCTCATGGAAAAGTACTAAAATTGCAGTATTTCGTACACATACACACCATCCATGATCATAAAAGAAACAAGCATTATGCCATTTACTTCACTGCACAACACACAATGGCCAACATTTTGCAATAGTAATCTTTATTTTCTCTGTCACATTAGTTTTTGAATATGGAGGGAAATCTAAAATAATGTTAAAACGTTTGTAATTATTTACAAGCTGCTTTCAACACTTATGACAGCGTTATACACTTTTTCAGTCTTTAATGGGTCTTATTCAAAGAAAACTCTTGGAAAACTCAGGATATTTTGAGATTGGTTTATTATACATTCGCAGCCATTTGGGCTTTAAGTCAGTCCAACATCAAATTTGCAGTGAGCGCACAGTTTGTACCACCATCCAATCATGTGTGTATGATCCCAGGCTATGATGCAGGACTGAACATGAATGCATCATCAGCCATACAGTGGATTGATCAAAAAGAGGTGTGAAAGACTTGTTATGAATGAAGAAACATCAAACAAATATCATATGTAAAATAATTTATTATAAAAAGTTGTATGTGTGCTCAAAGGGCACAGTGAAATACACATACAAGGAGAAAAAAAATTCTGTCACTGATTTCTGTGTATCTCAAATTAAAACATTTTAATAGGTTGAGATCATCAAACCATGGACATGCTTGCTTTTACCAAGTACAAGACAATGTGGAAAACCACCACATGTACAGGTGTGTAAACCTTTCAACAAGAAAGCTGGCACTATCATCTTCAATGTATCAGAGATTTCTGTTTAATGTACAGAACTTCAAGAAGTTCCTTACACTGAAGCCAACACAGCAGTGATTTTGTACAGGATTGAATCTGACATGTCATTGGGTATTTCAGGGAGTCTTCACCGTGGACTGTACAGGGCGGCACATTGTAACGAAGGCCATGTTATAAATTTCACACAACTGCAGAACATTGGGCCAAATTCTCCTTATAGGAGAAATCAGAGCTTGCCTAGGGGGCATAGTAAATACAGAAATACCCCTCAGATAAAGTTGAATAGTACTACAGCTCAGCCTGGTCCCAGTATTCTGCAGTTCTGTGTTCAATTTAAATATACAAAGTGAACATATATTGAATTCTGAAATACAGTTAATTTTTCATTGCATTAACCACTGTGCAAACTATGAAGACAAAGTTTCTCCTGGAGTTTCATGATAACATACCAATCTTTTAACGAAGTCTTGTAAACTTTGTTAACTTGTTATAGAATAAACTGGTTTTACAGTGGTTTGCACAATTGAAAATTTAAATGTTTCGCTCAAACTCTCTGTTGGAAAATTTTAAATCATTCTTCATTGGACTCATGAACAAATATCATGGGTCACTGACCAAATTTTGTCCCAGAGGACAAATTACCGAATATTTACCAACTCTTAACATTCAATATGAGTTGTTACTCTATAGGGAAAAACTGAATTTTTGATTCCAACAAAAATAAGCTGATGAACAGTTTAGTTAATCCATGAGCTTCAAAATTAGCCATAAATGACAGACAAAAAAAGTATTGTAAAAGTTTGAGTCCAAATATCTGTCACCGAGGTGCATTTTACCTTAAATAGTTTTCATCAACTTGTGTGTTACCTGAGCAAAAGTCGGTTTGGTGAGAGCCCTTTATGATTGTCATTGTTGTGACAACACTGCCATTGTTTCTTAAATCTCACCCAGGTAGTACCAGCCTACTGACAAAGCAAAACAGACACGGCAATTTGTGCTGCTAAAATTTGAAAACGCTATTTTCAACCTGGGTTGAAATCTGCCTAGGTGGTACAAATTAGCATGGTAAAAACTGAAACAGCATTGGTTGGCCAAACCATTAAAGCTAGGGTCTTCAATATACAATTGGAACAAAAATTTCAACTTCTGCAAGTATTTTGAAATGTGATTGTCCTTTCTCTTCAAACTGTTGGTGAGGTACTACCACTTTTGAAAGTGGAACAAAAGTCAGGCATCACATTTAAAAATACTGAATGTGTAAATCTGCTAACATAGGAACATAAGAACATTCACTCTTGTATTCATGCTGGTTATACACAGGAAGAAATACACAGGCAGATTTACAGGATATGCCCTATCAAGAGCCTGATCAGTGCCTGTTATAGGATATGAGTGACAACCCTTGTTACGGCTACGGAAAATTCAAGGACGCTTCATTGCTGTATTCACAGGCCTATTTCAGATCTGTCTATATTTACTGTATGATACAGTATTAAAGAAATTTCTACCTGGGCCCATTGCTGTATGTGGACACAGGTTTGAAATGTAACTTTACAGACAGACCTGTATCCAGTGAGGAATTTCAGGGCCTGTTATAGGGTCTATAAATTCACAAAGGTTTCAGAGTTTTGAATATTCTGAGAAATTACAAGTCAGTTGTTTGACAATGTGTGTACCATTAAACACTTCAGACCCTCTGACACGTTTGTATCCAGTCATGTAGAACAGGTACTTTAAGGTAGTATGCGCCTTGAAAGTGAAAGACGAACTATTGCTCAAACTTTCCTCAACGAATCTTTCAACCATTCACTTTCAAAATCAAGAATAAGACTTGAGGGTCACCATGCAAAGTTTGGTACTACAACGATTTATTGACATTTGAAATTTAAAATGGCCGCCATCCCTGTGTTAACTCTACGGGAAAAAATAAATTTGTTTGATTTTTGAAAAACTACAATAGTAAAGGGTTTTTTACATCAAGAGCTTTAAAATGAACCCCCACAAGTGATATATCAGAAAACAATTGTAAAAGTTTGAGAGTCTGAACATCTTTCCCTGAGGCGCATTCTACCTTAATGATACAAACATGAAATTCAGACCCTGTCTCACACCCATGTGTACAGCACTTATCTACAGCAATGTCTTTTGAGCATTGTACATAGACTGGAATGAAAGCACTGTGACAGGCACTGCACAGAGCCATTTTAAAGAGGTGAATTTTTTCTTGCTGCATAGAGAGAAATTATTGTTGGCATAAAGGCATAAAAATTATAAAGGAAAGCGACCATAAGACATGAAATCCTAGAGTTGTCAAACAGACAGGTCAGCACAATGAAAGGTTTACTATGAGGCATACTTTGGACTGCTGATTTTTCAAGAGACAAATTGTGGTAAAGAAAAACTGGTTACAACATCTCAACAATAAAGTGCCCATACTCATTTGCAATTGACATATCCTATATTTTGTGATATGATGTACCTTTTTGAAAGTTCAACAACCCTCACACCATGTAAAAGGTCAGAGTTCAGAAGGTGTGATGGAACAATGGATCTACAAATTGAAAGATTTATTTGAAAAATGAGAAAAAAAATTATATACAGTTTGATAAGAAAGTTAGATATGTACTTCCACTGAGTGCCGACTAGTACAGACATCTGTAGGAAAATAACTGACATAGAGGTAAACTAAGATTGCACCGAGTGAGACTGTCATTGTGATAAAATTTGGCCAGGTATTTTCACCATCAGAGGCCTCTGTGTAATTTCAAGAGGCTAATTTTTAGCAATGGGATTCAAAGTCAAAACCTACGAACTGACATGTCAGTGGTAAAAAGAACAATCACAGAGCCACAAAGGCTGTGCACTGACAATGCAGTTCCCACGTTGAAATTCAATATGGTGGTTTTTGACATTATAACCAAACTGCAAATTGATCAGGAAAGTGCAGACATGGTGAGGATGGATGTGGTATGGTTTGCTTAACTCACAAAACTTATGACCACAGATTTGGCACTGATGCTGTGTACTGCCTTTGTGACGCTATAAATACTAAACAACTGTGAGGTATATGTACTTAACTTTAAATGATGGTTACAAATTTTCTGAAGCTAAACAAAATGAAATGATTATTTCTTTTTCTTATTTCTCCCCACTTCCTGCATCCCTACCCATTTCCTTCACATGGTTTAACCAAACAGCCATGGTAGACTACAAGTTTGGTCTATTCCACTGTATGTGAACAGGGTGGGAATGGTCAGCGGCCTGGTGAGTGCATTCGGGGGTACATTATCTCGGATTGGCAAATTTTGAATTTCACAAGCCAACCAAGTCACATCTTTTAAAATCACTCGAGGATAAAAATGAACCGATAATTTTTTTATGTCCTATCCACTTCAAATTCAGCTGAGACATCACAGACAATCACAAATATTCCACAACTGATCAGCTTGGAAGGAAGAAACAGCCAATTAAAAGAAATATATCAAATTACCAAAATAAACAGTTTTTAAATTTTGTGTGTGAGGTACACTTTCTCGATAATTTGACTAATTACTTCATTGACAGACATAATAATGAAGTGACACATTATGACTGAAACTAATTTTGACTGTAAAGAAGTTACTGTCCATCACAGGTGCTCCTGAAATCTATGACAAACAACAGAAGGAACTGTAAATGCCGTTTTAACCTGTCCACCCCCAATTCCCTGTGAACAGGTTCACAATCACCACTGATAACAAAGAGTTTGGGCCAAACCATTGTGGTGAAAGGGTTAGAAAAAAGTTTCTCTTCCATGTACTTGCCCTGTCATGTCACAAACAGAACAATTAGTTAGATATCTGTACAAAAGAAGAGAGTAGAAAATTCACAAATAAATGGAATTCTTAAGAAAGTGAATGTCTTTAAAGGAGAGAAGAAAAAGACTTCTTAGGAGATGATAAAGTGTCAACTAACCTACCATTCCATATTTTGGAGGGTATATTTTTGTGCGACGTTGTTTGTTGTATGTACAGGAAATATGTCTGTAAACACATACATCAGAAATACAGCCCAGTACTGGCGTAACTTTTTCAAAATCTGACAAGCAGTTCGCAGAAATTTGAGGGAAAAAACAACCAGTTTTCCATTTTCCCCAACTGTAACTGCTCTTTTGTCATACATAGTCATAGTCAAAATGTTCTTTTGTGACGATGTACATCTTCCTTTCTCGTGCCCGCTGGATACATTTTTTGATTTCGGAGACGACAAACACCGTCGACGTTAAACATACTAAAAATACAAGATCTGTAAGAAAAAAGGAAAAGGCTTTTTTGAAATTGATGCCGGGTATCATATTTTGTACATTGTGATGAGAAATATCACCAGAGAGAATAGATACGTCCATTATATTCACTGATATTAATAATGACTTATTATTAAATTTGCATACAAAGGCTTTTCTTGTGAAAATGATTTGCATATGAAATGAATACTCTTGTCAGACTGAGATTGCATTGGCTGAATACACGACATGAATATATTTCAGCAACATATACACTCTTCTATAGATTTGAATGAAGTATTTCAATTTTTACCCAAACTGTGTTTTTTTATAATTTCTTTGATTTTAATTGTCTTGTAAAATTGAGCTGGGATTTACGTGTCATGAAATTTTAATTGAGAAAATTTCATACAAATATTAACTGGATTTAATATAGTAACAGAAGATGTGTGATTTACAGATATATATGCTCCCAAATAGGCTGCAATACTGGTCGTCATATTTTCTGTGAGAACAAGGCGTCATCCAGTTAATGGAGTACTGTTTGCCAATAAAACCCTTAAAATGGGACTTGTTCTCTTTTTACATCCTCTGTGGAAAATCAAACTTTGAACCATAGTTGGGAAGATATTTTCCCTTGAACCCTAGGCTTTGTCTGTTTCAACTTCAGTAGACTCTATCTACTTGGCTTTGTCTATGTCATAAGGTATTACTAGCAGCCATCACAGTCACGTTTGCAATTCACTCCGTAACACCAAAACAAATACAACACAGAAACTGATGTGGAATACACAATCACACGTCTCCAGGGAGTTTCCCCATGACGCAGTCTATTACCTGATATGTGCAATGCTTCTGTCTGAAACACCGCTTGTAATGGTTTGAAATAAATGACCAGCATCTGACCCAGGATTGATCCTCCCACGGCATAAAGAAACATACGGTTTCTGAACAGGCCAATTGTGAAGATGGATTTGGTCTAGACAAGAATGAGAGTGAGAGAGAGGAAGAGAGACAGTATATAAATTTCATTCATCTGATCATCTGATACTGATAGTGTGATTGAAGCAACTCAATCTCACAAAACTGTAACACTGAATGGAATGTAAAAGTGGCCATTTCTTGACTGCTGCTATGTCATGAAATCTTCACAGCCCAAAGTAGTTACACACGACAGCTCAATAGTTTTACTGTCACGATATGATCAAACCCTACTGGGGGCTACTGGACTTATGCTTCGTAAATTGGATGTCAAAGGAAAAGTCTCACTTTGTCACATCTGCCTCTGTAAGGCCTGGTAAGTCAGGAAACATCGTTTTCACCAACCATAAAATCCTGTGATATCTCAAACTCAGAGCATAAACCTGACAAAGTTGCACTAGAGGGAATTCACAAATGCAGTGTGATTTGAATCGCACATAAAAAGCACCAAGATTGGCACTTTAACAACATGACTTGGTCCAAAGCATTTCGGTGATACAAAGGTATTGTTGACCTTTTGACAGCTATACTATTTACATATCTCTCATGTCTGCATTGCATATTTAAACGAGTCAACTATTTTCCTCGATCTGTTTTCAGAGGAAATTGCATGATTTATGGTCAGTAAAAATGACCATTCCTGAACCAACCGAACCTAAAGGCGGCAAAACATAACATATATGAAAAAAACAGCCTTCCAAAGCTCCATATTTAAAGGTCTGTAACATTCACTGACATTCAGGAAACAGTGACAAGAAATTTTTTCTTCCAGACAATTTCAGCCAAAAAGCATAAAGAAAGATAAAAAAAAAAGGAAAAAAAAAGGAGCATACAGAAAGATATCACACACTTGATTTTCTATCTGTGAATTTGAAACATCGAAAAAATTCAGGAAAGTATGACTAAACTTTGTTAAACATATGAGGGAAAGTGCGTTCCGGTTTATTGCTTACCTGTGACCTACTTCCTAGAGCGTTAAACATGTCAAAGAATACAAAACAGGTGAAGGTCATTGTCGTGTCCCTCGGTGTGATTATATTGTCACTCATCTGAAAAACATGAGGAAGGTTGACAGTCAGAGAGTCAGAAAACTAGTGATTCGGTTTTGTACCAGTGTTCAGGACTGGGTGAAAGTCGACAAGAAAACATGGTAGACTTGTGAAGATACTTTGATGACATTGCAAAGAACCTACCTACCTACCACACACCCCCCCTCTCTCTCTCTCTCTCTCTCTCTCTCTGTTTGATGGATACAACAATTTGCTTTACTGTGGATGAAATTTAAACTGAAATATCAAAATCATGCAATCCATATCATTTACGATAAACGGGGAAAATATTGAGTATAGGAACATTTAATACACCCCTTCATTTAAGTAACCTTAAACAATTTTTCAAGTATTTATACTCTGTTCAAACAAGTTTTTACTTTTATTTGTCTTCCTAAAATTATTATGTACAAATAAACTCTACTAATTTGGACTAAAATTCAGTTGTCATCAATGCCATTTGACTTTGTGTGTGTTGACCAATCATGAACAAGGCATTTCAGTATGATTTTGGAGCACAGCAGGACATTTTGTTTTATAAAGACCACAACAGTGCCACAAGATACATTGTACATCCAATTTTACAGCATGAACTGCTCAATTCAGAGCAATAAATCTCTGACATTGTTAACTGTTTCTATATTTCTTTACTAGATGTATCGTCAAAATCTAATCTTGCCGTACGGTGGGCTGCATAACCATATGGCACCTAACTGACACATTGTTTTGCACGATTTACGACTTAGTGTCCAGCATTTTTGTTCAGTCTGTTCAACGATTTCATGTTCTATTCCTAAATTCATGTCAAAACGTAGTGTTTCTGCGATTCAACACAGCCTGTCTGTTGGCGGTATGTACATGTATTTCAGTCTGGACTACAAAACTTACTTGAAGACTATGAATTCATATATTTCACATGATGTGTTGGGTATTCAGGTCTAGCATTTTATATTTCAACACGCTTTAAGGTACTATGTGCCTGGAAAGTTAAAGACTTACAGCGAGGGCATGAGTTATCGGAACACCAAATTAGGTAATTACCCAGCAACTTAGCTGA
This sequence comes from Ptychodera flava, assembly GCA_001465055.1. Lineage (NCBI taxonomy): Eukaryota > Metazoa > Hemichordata > Enteropneusta > Ptychoderidae > Ptychodera > Ptychodera flava. Next base: position 118,928 of record LD351493.1, on the reverse strand, counting down.
GCACTTTGCGATTTGACCTGGCATTTACCTAAACAAGTGTCTATTTTATCGTCTGAAGACTGATAAGATATCCACCAAACTCAGCAGGCAGCTCCTCCACTGAGTAAACTAATATGCCTACATGATCTAAAACACAATCTATTGTACTCATTTTGCGTCCTTGGCCTGAACCTGACAGGTTTTGCCTCTGTATGTTATTTGGAATTGAAACATCGCAGCATCCCTTGTATTAATCTAGAGTGTACAAAACTCATCAAATTTACCACCTTCCATAAGCCCACCAACGTTGATGGAACATTCATTTTTTATTATATGATTGGATGGTTGCTCTGACAGTCACTGTTTCTTCGATGTATGTAATTGTGATTCCAAAACTAGTAATAATATGCATATATACAAAGACAGGATACAAAATGACAGCGGCAAATCGTGTTTTACACTTTACAACATTTTATTCCCCCTTCAAAATACTCCAATCAACTACATGTAGCTGCCAGTCGAAAATGTTTTTTCCAGTGTAGGCATATCAGTTTACTCAGTGAAGGAGCTGCCTGCTGAGTTTGGTGGATTTCTTATCAGTCTTTAGACCATAAAACAGACTCTTGTTTAGGTAAATGCCAGGTCAAATAGCAAAGTACTCAGACAAGTTGCTGGGTAATTACCTAATTTGGTGTTCCAATAACTTGTGCGCCAAGTGTAAACTTTGCTCAATGAAATGAAATGAAAATGAAACTTTCAGCCATACTCTTACCAAATCAAAAATAAAAATCAAGGGACCATGCAAATATCAGTTCAAGAGAAATGAATAACCTAACATTTACTGATATTTGAAATTCAAAATGGCCGCCATCCCTGTGTTAACTGTATTGGGAAAATAAAATTTCTAATTTTCGAAAAACTGAGACAGTGAAAATATTTCTTACTCAAAGAGCTTTAAAGTGAGTCCCCACAAGTGCTGTATTAGAAAAGTATTATAAAAGTTTGGGAATCAAAATATTTGTTCCTGAGACGCATTCTACTATAAGGAGAAGAAACAAACTGTGTATCAAGGGCCATTTTCCCTGAAATTCAGCGGTGTGATATAAGTGAATAGTTTTCGATCCACAACACTGTGATCTCACCTCTCTCCAGAAGACATAGAGAGTACCAGCCACTATGATGGCGGACGACATCAAGACATTGGCCATCAGGGACTTTGTAATCATGGGATCTTTGACATTCCGAGGCGGTTTTCGAATCACATCCTTGTCAACAGGTTCAACACCAAGACTGAAAGAAATTTACCAAATGAAGTATTTGAAGATTTGCTGACAAAAAAATGCTACGATGTTTGTATAGTGCACGAATATTAAAAAAATTTTCCCTTACCATAAAATTGTATAAAATTGTAATTTGCATGAGAAATTATTTGGCTACTCTTGGCATTTGTAAACAGATATGCAGCTTATCGCAAGAAATTTTACACAATTTTATATGTTATGTATCTATTCTATCTATATACATAAGTATACATATATAACATATAATATACACATATAAATATATACTTTTCATATATCAGGATACATACAGTATACATATGCACATATCCTTACCAATGTGTATACACATAACACATATGTATACAAACACGAGCAGAAGATAGCGCTGATTGCAAATGAGGTCATTTAACTTTCAAAATTGTCCGCATTTTCCACAAGAACGACAAAAATAAAACCTGCCAGTGTTACAATGGATACTAAAGGTCACACTATCTCATTCGACAGCCACGCAGACAACAATAAAATTTGTCCGAATTTTATCCGATGTCGTGTGCGTGTAGCTACATTTAGTAACAAACCTGAAATTGGGATCAGCGCTATTATATACATTTATTCTGGTTTGGATTTCAGTCCGACATTGAAGGGAATGTGATGCTAAAGCACCAGGTTTATATAAAATGTAAGTTTCTGCTGAAAAGAAAATAATGATGAAGTAGCTGCAATTCTGAATTCCTATGAAAATCTAGCGCCATGCCTTGCAGCTATCTGAATACCTGTATGACAGCTATAAACTACACGTTATTAAATTGTTGCCAACTAAACAAGGTCTGTTGTTGTTGCTCTTTATGACCTCGGCATGAGATGCAAATTGAAATACACATGAATATTTCACAACTCAGACACAGCAAGACTCTGAAATTGGCAACTCCGCTTGACTAGGGTATCTTGTACGATATTACGGTAGCGGAACAGAAAGTAAAGGAACGGAAAGTTGAATTCCTTTATTCATCGTAAACGAACTTTGAAAGTGACCTCCCCGACACACATTGCTATTCCGGCTCAGCACTCACAGCACATCAATCTTATTGAGTACCTGAACTACTCCATGCAAATCAACGCGAAAAAGGTGACTTCGGGGAAAAGCTAAACGACATCTCATGAGTTATCAATCACCGGCAGAAAAAGACAGCCAAAAGGATTTTCACAACGGGGAGTCACCCTTCGAAGTCAAACTCCGAAGCAAGGCGGCATATCTATAATCACAGCACTTTTGTTCACAAAACTTCAACACTTAAAGCATTGGAATTAATATACACATGATATTTTGACGACATATAATTTTCCCATCGATTATGATAGCGGAAAAAGCCAAAGTACATGTGTTAACCTTTGGAATTTACAGAAGGAAGTGTCCACTAATGCCTGTTTGATATATGAGAAGTGATTACTCTCAATTGCTCTCTAGCTAGCTCCCATGAATTACCGTTTGACCCTCTTGTACGTGTCTCCAGGGCTTGGCTAGAAACAAACAAGAGTATGGTGGCCTGGAGTTGTCACTAATAAAAGACGTCTACATTATTATTGTATTTTGTTTTTATGTCAAATAGTATTTAAAAAGCGCTTTTTTAACAAACGAATTCGTGCGTAATAAGTGATATCGAAACAAAACCGAAACACTATCGCAAATAAGTCAAAATAAATTTGAAAAAAATAATTTTTTTGTTTCTTGAAAAGGAAAAAATCAAACATTAGACATTGAAAACAAAAATTGGTTGTTTTATGATTTTATTTTGATTAAGAAAGCAGGAACATTTTTAAGAAACAAAAAAATAAAATCATAATTGAAATGAAAATGTGATAAAGTGAAATTAATATGAAAAACATTTCACGTGAAATAATGAAATTAAAAATTAAAAAAAAAATGAAAATAAAAACTCAAAGTAAAATGAAAATAAAAGTAAATTCAAAGTAAAAAGAAAATTAAATTCAAAGTAAAATGAAAACGAAATGAAATGTATTTCAAATATGGCCGACAGTTGTCATAGTAGACCAGCATCCTTTTCGGTTCCCATAGAGTTACATGCAGTCTAATGACAATCCTCGGCCGTCGTGTCACAAGCAAAAATTTTCAAAAAGGAAAAAAATCACAATTTGGCGATGGCCGAGGATTGTCATAGTATACCAGCATGCTTTTCGGGAAGGAGTCCACAATGGCGGCGATACGAACGCTTCCCTCGCATATAGGGAGAAAAGTGGGTTTTGCATGAGTTTACGAGTGAAGCTTAGCATACCATATACCTAGACGAGGTCAGTGTGCTCGAAAACGCAGA
>LD351493.1:71683-114346 GCA_001465055.1 Ptychodera flava | reverse complement strand
CAAGAGGTCTCAAGAAATTCATTTAATTTTGTCAGGGTGATTGAATACAAAATCCAAAATTGAGTCAGGAAATTGCTGGCAATACCGTAACCTCTGAAAACTAAGTCAGAAGACAATAATGTCTTCTGATCAGGCCATCCTATATCTGAGATTGCCGTTCTCCATTTCCATGGTTACAATGTCACCTGCTATTCAAGACATGCAAGTATGTAATTTTCGAGGCATATAATTACATTCCACCTAATTTAATGTAATTATCAAGTGTGAAATGTTATTTCAACCACGCTACTTCGATAGTTTTGGCGTGTGTAATATTGTAAGAGCCGAACCATTACACAATTTTTTAGAGTGAAAAAAATTCCAAATCTGGCCAAACTACATGTAAATGTCTTAACATTAACAATAACATTTCTATAGCCACCTCCACATAGGGATTTCTAAAGTGTCAAATACAATTCTTTTCCTTGGGTATTAATGGGAATATGGCTGTAATTTTTGATATTTTCAGTATTTTGGTTTTTGAAGACAAATACATTTTTTTTCCTTTTAACTACAGTGTGTTGAAATACAAAGTACCGGCAATACAAGACACCACCACCTTGAGTAAAATTTGCATTGTTTAAGGTAGAACGCACCTCAGGCACGGGTATTAGGACTTTCAAGTTTCTACAATTCTTTTCTAATCTACCACTTGTGGGCGGGGGATCATCTTGAAGCTCTTGGAGAAAAAAAAATTTTGACCCTCTTCATTCTTCTAAATCAAAAATTTAATTTAATTTTCCTCCCTAGAGTTAACTCTGGGGTGCCGGCAATTTTGAATTACAAATATCGCAAAATGTTAGGTATTTTGTTTTGCTAGTTCAAAAATCTTGGCACAGTGATACCCCAATTTTTACTGTTGATTTGGTAAGAAAATGGTTGAAAGTTTCAATTAGGAGAGTTTGAGCAAAAGTTTAAGCCTTTCACTTTTGAAGGCGCATACTATCTTAAGTAAAGAATTCTGGTCCTAACAATAAGATGAGGTTATTACAAAAATACTTCAAAGGATGCATGAGGACATTAGAATATCGTATCACCCGACGCGATGTGGAGGGCGATGCGCGGCACTAACATCCAAGGGCATCCTTTGCGGTATTTTCGTAATAACCTTACTTTTACACATCTTACATTCATGACTGGGGCATCATCAACTGACAGAGTAGAGAATATTTTGTGTCACAATAATATTTCTTCCCATTTACAGTACAATTATAGAACATGGTCTTAAACGCACCTCTGATAGTCTGTGCAACTACATATACAGAGTGTGAGACATATTCTCACAGTCATTCAGTGGGACCATGGAAACCGCCTCAATGTCAATGTGCAGAGGCATTTACAGAAGCACCGCACTCCACACACCTGGAAATCGTCAATATTACTGAACCTCCATTCTACCATATGGCTTTTTTAGCAAAATCCTATTGTTATCGATGGTAAATGAGTAATAATGTTGGCTATTGCACAGACACACGTTGGGTGTTGAACTAGAATCAATTGTACACTCGTACTCGGAATGAAAAGAAATACAACCAAGAAGATACATAAAACGTTACAGCTAAACAGACCATTAACCACCTGTTGGAGATCAGAAATTTTCTCAAAGACCACACACACACACACACACACACACACACACCATAATCCTTACCTCTGTGCAGGTGGCCCATCCATGATGATGTTAATCCACAGGATCTGCATTGCATTGAGTGGATTTGGAAATTGTAACATAGTAGCTAAGGCTATTAATGTCAGTGCCGCTATACTCCTGTGTTAAAAAAAAAAAGATACAGAGATTATGAATTACAAAGGTCATTTGGAATACATTTATTGATTTTCTAAACGATTTTATCAGACCTAAAAATATGACAGAGGGAAACTACATTACATGACATTCAACTACCTTTTTATTTTTTATCCTTCTTTGATAAACATCCTTTCTGAATGATATGTTTTATCAGAAATGTGCTGCTTCTGATAAATTTTTGTACCTACTGTAGCTTTCCATTTTATTTTAATATTTCTTGTTATTTTCCTCAAGACGCACTGAAATTGTCGTCCAAGGCCCTTTAACATTTTTGTGTGGAAAATAACGACATGAAATGAACAAATTCTGATCATTATAAATTACTTGTGACCAAAAAACCTGAAAAAAAAAATCAAAAGTTACTGGCTAAGGAGCTAAGTATCTTATAATTTTTCTGGAAACTGTCTGTATGTAATTGGAAAATGAGAAATATGTATATATCTTTGGAAATGTCACAGATATTAGAAAAGTCTGGGTACAGACATTCTTGAGCATTTTGAACAGATGTTTCACCCTTCTATTCTCAAATTTTGCGTGATCCTACTGCTTACTGTGGCAAGGTTCTCTACCTCTGTGAAGGGCAATCGAGGTGAGAGGGTCAAGGAACTTTCGACACAGACAATGACTCACTTAAAGATGGATTAGGAACGCTGTCTGCGTCCACATTCTGTTACTGATGCCAATTAAGACAAAGGATGTTAACACTTTGTAGTGAATCAGAGCCAATACTTCTGTTTATAAAGTATGCATGGATTAACTCTTTAGACGAGCGTTGTCAAGTCAATTATTCGGATGCGACGTCAATCCACCTGGTTATGCTATACACAGCTGTCGTGGGCAGGCTGCACATTTCCCCAGACAGCTGGAATCAATACTATATGCAGAGTGTAGAGTTTGTTCTTCAATACATGCAAACTGTGAGTACTCCGTCTCCTGGCACTCAGAAGATGCCTTGTACGCATTCAGAGACAGACACTCATTTCATCATTGACATTCCACTTACGGTCAGAACAGACATTTTCATTATAAAATAACAATTACAAATCCATGATGATTGTTTCATGAATAACTTCCATGATTACGAACCATTGTTCAATGAGAGACGTAATCATAATCTGGTTCGTTCAACTTGTCCATACACACAACATTACGGCAATTAGGCCTGAATGCAGTTTGATTTGTGCAAAATTGACAATTGATGGGTCAATAGAGATTGACTCAAGTCTTTTGTAAATTCGATTGAATATTGATGAAATTAAGTAGGCAACTGCAAGCCACAATTTCCTGTCCTTCTTTGGTTGAACTGATCATATCTAGCTTCAGAAAACCTGTTAAGGTAGTATGCGTCTTGAAAGTGAAACACTTAAACTTTTGCTAAAACTTTTCTCAAGGAATCTTTCAACCATTCTCTTTCAAAATCCAGACTGAAAATCATGGGTCACATCGCAAATTTTGGTACTAGAGAAACAAATTACCTGGCAACATTAACCAATTTATGAAATTCAAAACGGCCTCCATCCCTGTGTTAACACTCTGGAGAAAAATTAATTTTCGATTTTCAAAAAAACTAAGATGGTGAAAATTTTCTCACATCAAAAGCTCTAAAATGAGCCCCCCATAAGTGGTAGATCAGAAAAAAATTATAAAAGTTTGAGAGTACGAATATCTGCCCCTGGAGCGCATTCTACCTTAAAACATTCATATGCTTAGACTTGAGCCATGCTTTATAATTGGAAATATTTGGGTTGTAATGCAACAAAAAAGGCTGACACTGAAATGTTAGAAAAGACTTACGTGCTAAGTTGAAAACGGACAAAATTTTTGATGTTATAAAAAATGGCTTTCCCCTCTTCTATTGCCGACATGATGGTATGGAAGTCTTCATCGACCAGTATCATGTCCGCAGCCTCCTTGGAGACATCGGTGCCAGTTTTACCCATGGCTATTCCTATATCAGCTGCTTTAAGTGCCACTGCGTCGTTAACACCGTCGCCAGTCATACCGACTACACAATCGTTGATTTGTAGTGCCTTGTGTTATGAAAACAAAAAACCAAACATATTATTAGATTTGCTATATCTGACTAAATACACTTTAGAAATATACGTCTGGTGGTAAATACATGCTTCAGGCCTTCACCCAAACTCTGTACGATGCACAGTAAGTGAGGCTACCCACAATTCCCCTCGATTTGTTCACTCAGACATTTTTTGCTAAAGGCTTTTTCAATTTTATCAGTTTCTTAACAATTTTTAACTTAGAATTTAAGTTCAGGATTATTTGTTAAAACTATGTTCCAAAATTATTTATTATGTTTAAAATTCAAGAGTAAATTGAATGAGAAGTCGAGGTTTGGAGGTGCTAAAAATTGCACACTTGTCAAGATAAAGTTATCAGCAACTAAGATGGTTTCATCATACCACCTGGCAGACATGCAAATTTCCTTTGTTACGAACATTAAAAAAAATCAATACCCTTTCTTTTGCCAACACAGATGCAACTTATTCCCTTAGTTTCCTTGAAAATATTGCGTATGGCTGTCAAAAATCTATGTCGACAAAATTACAAAATTGCTATCTCCTCCGCGAAAAAGGGGTTGATCTTCTCATTATTCACAGTGGGAAATCAGAAATTTATGATTATCAGAACTATGTTGCCAGAATTTTGAAATATGGACCGAGTTGTTCTGTGTACAGAAGAAATTTGCTTCAGTTCAGTGAGTGATCTCCGTGTGTACAGATCATGGAGGATTGTGGGTAGCCTCACTTACTGTGCGATGGATTGGCTGCACATAGTGTGCATAAAACCTGCGGAAGAGAATGAATAATGTGTGCCAAGTATATCAAATTGGACCTAGTGAAATAATAAAATGAAACTGTGATAGAAATGAAAAATACATGACATGTTGGCAGTAATCTAGATGTTCTTAGCCTCTACACTGTCATGAACGACGATAAATCTGGAAATATTTCTTCATAATTTATGGGGAATGCTTTGTGCAACACATGTAAATGTCACAGACAATCTGAAGTCTAACACACAAAAACTGGAAAGAAAGTTGAGAGGGCACAGACATGTGAACACAGTGCAAATGACAACTGCTAGCTGGGTGATATATGATAAGAATTGATGAGAAACACTGTTATAAATCACAGAGGCAGGAAATGGAACTATGTAAAAAATAACACTTGTTGGAAAATAAAAAAGACTCACCTTTACAATTTTCAGTTTGTGTCTAGGACTTGCTCTGTAAAATACTGAGATCTAAATTTAAAGAAAAACAACATCAAACTGTATTATTCTGTCTCTTTTACTAGATTTGTTGTATTCAAAATTGATATTTCTGCCTAGAGCATGTGTGTGTCATTTCCCAACTCATGCAGATGTTTCTGAATAGAAACACCCATTTAACTGCCTTCCGACTATAAGGTATTTTTTCTGTACCTTGGTGTTGCCATGGCGATCACACAAATCAGTATATGGTATGAAAGATCGTTTACATCTATTTTGCATTATGTTCAAAAATGACTTTTCACACACTGCTCACAATTCCATGCAAAGCTTTAAAATTCACAGTTTACGATTTGATGGGCATTCTCACCCAAGAATGTTCTCGTAGATTGAAGGAAGATTTATCAGGGCTGACTCAACCAAATTTCCAGAAATTTCTAAATTTTATGAAGAGAACAATAACCGGGTCTTGTGATATTTTGTTAAGCTTTAATATCCACTTTTGAATAAACAATGCAAAATTTATCAGAATCGTATTAAATTTGTCATTCTTTCAGCCTATTTTAAAAACCTAATACATAACTTCATTTCGCTTTAACAAGACTTCCATTTGCATACACACTTTCGTTTTAAACTGAGGTAGTTTAGTGCAATTTCTCTATTTTGCATTTATTCCAATTTTGATACACTGGCATATCATTCCATTAACTGGGTAACTGCTGAAGTGATGGCAGATAAAGCGACTTACTTTGTTGATAATTTTCGCTAACTGCTCTATATCAATATCTTCTATCTCTTCACCACTGAGGGCAGTGCTGCCCTGCGCAAAAATGCCAAGTCTGCTGGCTGTGGAGGAGACATGTACATGTATAAGTAGGGATATTTCATCATGATCCCTCAAGTCATGCACTGTGTTCGTACATGAAGGTGTTGGCATCCTGACACCTGTGTTTGCTCAAGGAAAAGTGTTTAATATGCAGTTCCTATTTTTTTCAGTTGTATGCAGCTTTAACCCTTTCACCACCATGGTTTGTCCCAAATCCATTGTTTTCTATGGTAAAGTTGGACCTGTATACAGGGAACTGGGGGTGAAAGGGTTAAAGTTGCATCAGCTGTAACTTTTGAAGTCTTTTTCCAGTATTTTATTCAATTCATCAAATTCTGTTTCTCGTTCTAGTCCTAATGTCATGTCAAAATGCATTGTCTTCAACTCATTGACATTGCCTGTATATTAGTGTGTGATCTCCTAAGTTATTGCTGAGAACTGAATTTAAGTCTGGATTAGAATTCAATTGTTAACAATAACAATGCATATTGTGTACAATGCACTGCAATGGCAAGGCTAATATACTTGGTATTTGTGATTGTACTGCCAATAATACTATCCAAATCAATATCTTTAATTGTTTTGCAGAATACTTGGTATTTCAACATACTTTAGGGACACCAAGAAGAAAATGTAATTCCATATCACTCATTATTATATCATGTACAATAATGAAACTCTTTGTACTCTGCACTGAGGAAACCAAATCTTTAACTTTTGAGACATGGTGCATCACCCTGTGACCTTTGACACGTAGTGTATCACAGACAACATCCAACAGAAACAAACTTTATATTATTTAGAAACTAACCAATGGCTATGGCTGTCTCTTCTGAATCACCAGTGACCATCTTGATGGCGACACCAGCACTGATTAAAGTTTGAACAGAGTCTATGACTCCTGGACGGGGTGGGTCGATGATGCCTACCATACCGACAAATGTGAGTGCGTTAGGGTCTGCACCCACAGCCATACCAAGTACTGTCATGAAAAGACAAGAAAATCTTATTAATGATGGAAAAAGTAGCAGCTTTTTTCCTGTACATGCAAGCAGCCGATACATCTGATAGTGGCAGTATGGTATACCTTACATATTGAATGTTTTGATCGTAGATCTTACAGAAAAACGCTTGAAGTTTTCAGTGACCTTTTGCTATTAAAGTTCTATTTGGTTGAGTCTTCCATTGAGACACAATACAAACTGACTATACTGACACGGTCAAAATATCATACAATATAGTTATAGCTGAGAAAGGTCAAGTCTACCCAGTAAAGTATACTGAAGTCGTGACAAGTGAGCTGAGGCAGTTAGAATTATTATGTATCTAGCATGACAATTCACTAAAAGTAAAGTTAATTTTCTGAAATGAGGAACTTTCAATTATAGAACACATTAGGCCTATGTACCGTATACTTTACACATAAAACTGTCACTATATATTCATTGTGCTCTGCCTTCACACTAATTCACTTTGCCATTGCATTTCTTATAAAAGAACCACTAAAAATGGACAGAAAAATTGTTTATCAATCTTGTAAGGGTAACAGGATGCTTTCCCCATTAATATTCACCAACCAGCACATTTCCAACCCACCTGTTGGGGCTAGGGTTAGGGCTAGGGTTAGGGTTTGCATCAAGTGGGTTAGTGTCTATGGGTACATGTCTCAACCCTGCGTAAATAAACCAACCTCTGAGTCCTGATCTTCCCATCATTTTGGCTTCACCACAATAACGTCCAATTTCCACGTCTGTCATGGGCAAGGCCTTTCCGTTGTAATTATAAGTTTTACACTGTGACAGTACCCTCTCCAGGGCACCTTTCATGAAGTACAGCTCCTCATCCGACGGATGGTTGACAGTCTTACACTTGACTGCCATCCATTTGGTTTCCGAGCTGAATGGAATTTCCATGGTTCTCAGGTACTGATCACGGACACCCTGCATATCCATCTGCAATTGGAAGNNNNGGGGGGTAGGAGGTTTAAATGTGTTCATAGTGTGTTAATGATCAATAGATAAACTGATTATGAAAATAACTTTAACTGATGTTTTGTTATGGTAGAACATACCTCAGGGACTTTAGGCCTACCACTTACCACCTACATGTACACAATATAGAATTGCCATTTTATGACTACTGTGACAAAAAGATGAAAATACTGCGACTGACAGTGAAACACCTTCTGTCACAATATATGTGTAAGCATGTATTCAGTTACATATTTATGTGGGGGCAGTACCAAAAAGATAAAACTCCATTGTGCAGAGATAGTCTTCATCTAAGGTAGTTTTTCTCAAAGGTCTATGGTAGAATGCACCTTGGTGATAAAGAGGACTCTCAAACTTTTACAAATCTTTTTTGATCTACCACTTCTTGGAGCTCATTTTGAAGCTCTTGGAGCGAGAAATGTTTCCACTGTCTTAGTTTTTCAAATACATGTATAGAAAATTTTATTTTTCCTCATACAGTTAAAACAGGGATGGCGGCCATTTTGAATTTCAAATATCGGTAAATTAAATTTGTTTCTCTCGTTCCAAACTTTGCCCGGTAACCCCTGATTTTCATTCTTGATTTGGTGACAGAAAGGTTGAAAATTTCACTGAGGAAAGTTTGAACGAAAGTTTAAGTCTTTCAATTTCGAGGCGCATCAGTACTACCTTAAATTAACTTATAAGTAACATATGGAAAAATTGACAAAAACTACACGTATAAATGTGCTATCTGCAATGAAGATCAAAAACAACTGAAATATAATGTACTATGACCTGGACAGTGGACTGAAGTTGTTCAATGGACAAAATGATTAGGCTACGGAAGAAGCATAACAGACCAAAGTGAGCTAAGACTGACTCTTACAGATGCCTCTTTAGTTGTACAGAGTAAAAGTCATGCAACACTAGTAAATCAATTTTAACATCTGTCAAGTTCAAAAGTTAACCCTTAACAGAAAGAACAACAATACCCAAAGACTGGCAAGACTAGATTTTGATTGAAGTGTGTTTTGAAGAAATTTTATTTCTGTATGGCATGCGATAATAGAGTGAAGTAATGATTGGTTATTTTAAATATGATACTCATTTTACAAATAACTTTAAATTAATGTAAGATAATGACTTACAGGACACAGAAGAGTGATTACAGGAAAATCACTCTTGCTTTTGGATTTTGAAAAAGTAAAATTTTGACCTTACCTTCATGGCTAGTGCTAGCAAAGCGCCCTCTGTAGGTTGGCCATAGAGCACTTCATTACGTATTTCAGAATTGTTGCACACACATCCGACCTGGTCACAGTTGAAAAGGAATAGTACATGCATTATGATATGTGTAAAAAAAGCAAGGCATGAATTTCCCTGTCTTTGTGTCTGTCTGTTATGTTTTCAACATCTAATCCACTGTGTATGTTTAAAACTTTTGGATGCAATATGCCATTTTTCTATTAACCCTTTTCCTGCCGTACAGTGTCACTTCCCCATCAGCCAACTCAGTGGAAAGTGGTATTGAGCCAAAACCATACGTATTTCAACCCATTTGGCTTCGTCTGTTCCAACAGCTTTAGTCCATAAAAATAATGTTTACGTATCTGCGATTTCAAGTGCCTTCAAATGTTCAAATTTTTGTTAAAATGCACCAAATGGGACATATTGTGCTTCACCAGTTTTAACGAACTTGACCAGATAGTGAAATATGAACTTGGCACGAAAAGGGTTAAGATAAAAAGTTAGATTCAAGAGAAAAAAGCAAATGAAAAAATGTCCATTTTGTTGTTCAGATGAGATATTACCGCCTGAATGTGTCATTCTGATCACAGTTATACAAACAATTATTTCTGGAATGACTATATGCCTTTTTCAAATAATTAGATTATATGGATGGTATAGAAACAAAATACATCACAGACTGTCACTGCAAGAAGAAGGTTCTTTTGTAGAGTTGTCGTACCTCCACAACCCTGGCTATGGATGGATGGCTATACTCTTGAACTTCTTTGCTCTCACTCATGATCTCACCGATGCCGTTGTATCCAACACCAGTCACCTACAAAAGGGAAGTGTGGTAGGATGAGCGGAACTATATGATATCACAAAATTTCACAACGACAAATAATGTAAAACAAGCCCGCTGGTGTATGCGTAATTTATCATCAGTAGGACAATTTTTAAAGCACAAGTCAATGTGCTGCAATTTCAATAATGAGTAACGGAACCTGAGAAATGGATGGCTTTTCCAGCACTGATTTCTTGATATCCTTACCTCAGCGTATCTTCCATCTGATGTATAGAGAGCAGTGGCTGTCATTTCATTCTTTGTGAGCGTTCCAGTCTTATCAGAACATATGACAGTAACGCAACCTAGTTAAATCAGAGACAAAAATATCAAGATGAAGCATTTGTTGGAAATGTCATTGTGTCATTGTTGTAGGTGACAAACTGCGTTTCAATATGAAGCTGATCATGTACTTTTTGTCATAAGAAATCATGGGACCACCAAATTCTTTTGTTTGAACCAGCAGCTTTCGCCTTCCACTGCTCTGATTGACCAGTAAATACTATGTGGAACGCTCTTGCATTAATAAAGAATGTACACAGGAACAGAAATCTATCCTACAAAAATGTCTGAATAGTGCTGATACCAGTTCAGGAATACAAAATCCCGTTTCCAAATATACACATGTATTAATTGTTGATTTTCTTATTCTCAATTCTTTTGATTTTCTTATTCTAAACTCTACAGTCATGTGCAATGTTGAGCGATGATGAATTCAAAAATGTGAACTGATTTACAGATAAACTATCCAACATTATTTTTTTTTCATTTCACCCGAAGTCTTGGAAGATTGAAGTCATGATGAAAAATTGATCAACTGATTCTTTGTAGTAACTATGACTTTGTGATTTGACACTTACCTAACGTTTCTACAATGGGTAGTTTCTTGACTATAGCATTTCTGTTAGCCATCCTCATTACGCCAAGCGCTAACGTAACAGTCACTACGATTGGTAAGCCTTCTGGAATGGCTGCAACTGCAAGGCTGTGAGGAGACACGGATAAGAAACAGAGTGCTGATTGTGTCCATTGTATGTCGTGTACTGGCTGACTGTAATATCCCTTTGAACCCGGCTCGGACGAAAATGTCCACATGATGTCATAGGGTACCAGGGGGTCAGGGTGTAAAGGGTTAAGGTATACTGCACCTCCAGGACAGATATTCAGACTCTCAAAATTTTACAATTCTTTTCTGCTCTACCACTTGTGGGGGTTCATTTTCAAGCTCATGATGTAAGAAAACTTTTCAGTCAAGTTTTTCAAAAATTGAAAATTGTATTTTTCTCCATAGAGTTAACACAGAGATGGCAGCCATTTTGAATTTTAAATGTCTGTAAATCTTAGTGATTTGTTTCCATAGTACCAAAATTTACACGGTGACCCTTGATTTTTGTTCTTGATTTTGTAAGAGAATGGTTGAAATATTCCTTCAGGAAAGTTTGAGAAAAAGTCTAAAAGTCTTAAAGTCTTTCGAGACGCATACTACCTTAAAGAAGTCAACAAAGTATATAGCAAGAGACAGACACATCTAACAAGTATTCTGCTTCAACATATTATGTCGTGATTGTTTAATAATGTTCGCAATATATTACAATACCATACCACCTCTAAATGTTGCAAATCATTGTGATTGTGTTGTCAACATTCATGAATGTTTATTATTTTAAGGTACATTGTATAAGGACAGAGTGAACACCATAAAATAAGATAATCACAATTGTGTCTTGCGAGAAGTGTTGTAGACATACCTGACACCGATTGTGAACATGTCAAGTAGTTTTCTGTTCTGTACCCAGCCAAGGAACATGATGCAACCAATGATACAGAATGAATAAAATGACAGCTGTTTACCAAGGATGCTCATGCTCTTCTGTAGAGGCGTCTTTGGAGCCTAAAAGAACACACAAAAAATTTAACAAATTTTGTTTTTTTTTGCTTTAAAAGGCATCTTACTTATTTGCCAACTAGTAGCTTTAAATTATCCTTGCCACAAGATAAAGGAAGTCTCATCTTTCATAATATTGACTACATGCGTCTGATATTTACAAGGAATCCTTTTGCTCTCAGGGGGCTACATGAAATTGGCCTTTCCAATGGCCCTTTCAATGGGGAAAGAATTGATTAAATAGGTGTACTAAATCATCCATTCAAAATTGATTTCTGATTAAAACATATATTATAACAACAACACAATGAGAGCCCTGGGAGATACACCCAGCATTCTATCCTCAAACCCTGAAACAAGAAATCCTGTTACATCTCCATTAACTGTAACTTTTCATGTATTTTTTCATTATTTTTCGTTTGATTGTAAAATATTGTTTCTTCTTTTATTTCCAAATAACGCTGAAATGCTTAGTCAACACTGCTTGTATGTGATATTAAATTATACCTTTATCAATACCAGCAAATTTTCTGATGTCATATCCCCAGATTATCACTGATAATATATCTAATTATCCAGCATTGTGGCCCCAGATGTTTTCTGCATCTACAAATTCCCTGGCATCACCAAAACTATAAAATAATAGCAATTATGTACCCCCTCTCCAAGCACATAATGGACTCAATCAAACTTTGCATTCTATAATGTACTTGGCTTCACCTTGTACATTATGTTGTCAAAAGTTTGCTTTTCTCCATTATAGGCCAGAAGGGGGCACATTATTGCTTAAGTAATGTCTGATATTTTTATCTTGACTAAAATTCATTGACAACAATGAAATGGCACATAGCACTCAATGTGTTGTGTCTCTAAGTCTAATACAGTGTATTGCAACATTCTTCAAAAAGGAAAAGGAGCTGTACTGGTTCTCTGGAACAAAATTATGAAAATATTACGAAAAGTTAAGAGCTATTGTTATCTTTGATTTTTTACTTATGATTTAAAAGTTTTAATTACCTCTTGGGCTTGCATCATTTTGAAAACTTCACCAAATTGTGAATACTCCCCCGTTCCTATGACAACACCCTGAAATGAAGTTAGAAATGTATATGACATTAGTTGACTGCCTCTGGTTGTATGAATCACGCATTTTATCAGCGTTTTTTTCACTTGATTGGGGGCACATACTGTTAAACCTTTGGATTGTTGGGCAAACTGCATATGTCTGTTTACTATTATGTATCTGGATAAAACAGAGTTACCCTGTCATATGGACTTTGATGGTGACTAGTTACTGAGAAATGAATTTGGTCTAGTGCTGAAAAGCATAGATACATGTATCAAGTACATGTTATCTTTGAAAATTTCGGTCATGGACTGAGATGCTATTTTTTATTTTATCACATGAACTGGCCCGAATTCCCACCTGTGTGACGTAGAACAGGACGGATAAGAAATCCGAATTACCCCTGTTGTACGTCATCAACTGGAACTTTTTTCTCGCATGGTACCGTTCATACATGCGGGTCGCGACGTGAACATAGACCGATTTGTCGTGATCGATGCCGTGCTCTCATGACACTTTTTCAAAAAAGGTGACCCGATAAATCCACACATGGAAACACAGAAGGCATGTCCAGCGAAATTTCGAGTCGCTAAAACTATAGCTGTTCCCGAGAATCGAATGGGGCTACCGCCGATCCAGTCGAGTCGCCTCGTAAGGCTCAATGTGGACGTCGTACCTGGCGATCCCGGTTGGCGATAAACCTGAAATCTTCACCTCAACGGAAGTTCAACTGAATAAATTATGAGTACAGTGTAATCTTCGGGAAAGTGACATACAGGCACAAGCATAAAGTCATTCGACTAACAACGATAAATTTCCTTCATCATACAAAAAATTCCGTAAATTCTTGCTCGGAATCAAACCTCTAGTGCGGTGTAAGGCTGTAGCGCTAGCGAAGACATCAACTGTTGAGCTGTAAATGCATTGCAGCGCTGTGGAATCCGATGTACTTCGAAAGTTGACTCAGATAACACTCAAAACAGATTCCGTCAAGTAAAATTAGGATGTATCTACGGGTGTGATATATGTCGCTGCAAACATCAAAGTCGAAAACACTGACGACCGAGATCAAGATAAACGAGTTGACACCGGCATTGCAGAGACCGGTGACGGCAGCGTTGCTGTGGGCATAAACATGCAATGAGGTACACTACACTCTGTGTGTCATCGAACGGAATCTTTCGCGCTCGCCACGGTCGTAAACTTGTGTGATATTTTGAAAAGCCACGGAATCTCTGAGAATGAGAATTACTGTGTCGTTGTATTTACTTCATAAATCTATTTGTAAATATTCTGAATAACTCTCAATACTATGGCTATCCGTCGCTAGCACGATGAAAGTTGTGTCCACCGTACCGATGGCTGACTTGCCTTGGCATCGGTACAGCGCGAGACAATGATTGACAGGTTCACGTGACCGAATCCGTACATCTGATTGGTGGAGATACCATTTGATGTAGCAAATTTCAGCTTGATGGGATTTATGAATGAAAGTATCTCCTGGGTGACGGGCCGCTTTACTCTTTAAACGAAAGTAATCTGCGTAAGTAAATCACAAATCGCGACGAAATTCATGCAATTTGTTACGATAATTTTGATACATTCACGTCAAAAGAAAAATAAGAAGACTGTTCATGTGATAAATATATAATTCCATTGTATTTTTCTCTGTTCGACGTCATCGTATACTCGTGTTTTTCGCAGAGCCGCACAACTTCTTGCCTTCGGCTCGAAGTTGTACGGCTCCGCGAAAAACACTCGTATACGATGACGTCAAACAGAGAAAAATACCATGGGATTATATATAAGTATTGACATTAAATTGCTGTTTACATAGACATGACAGCGGCTGTCCTGCACAAGGACAGTACATTTGAACATGAATGCCTGTAGAAATGCGGTGTATATCAGACATGCAGGATATCACTGATTTAAAGTGGACATCGTTACCATGACGCACAAGGGATGAAAACTTTAGGGTTACAATTGGGTATTCACAAGAGCACAACAAACTAAAGGCATATTTAAAGTTCATGGATCCACACATATTTCCATGGTCATGTAGAAACTGTTTTGGACAGAAAGTTGCAAGCCACTGGTTATAAGATCTAATCATCTAATGGGTCTGCAACAGACATGTGATCAGTTTCACATCACTTGATTAGAATACTGGTATCAAGAATTTCATGAGTGACAGCCATTTCTCATTTTACTACTTACCTTCCCCCTGCCACATCTAACCAAAGTACCCATGAATCCAATGTTCTTCTGCGTTGTCAGCTTGCCATTGTTGTGTCTCGGTTGCTGAACGGTGGTTTTGTTGGTGGGTTTTGTTTCACCTGTGAAACCGGACTCATCAACAGCTAAGTCAACAGCCTTGAAAGTTAAAGAAGAAAAAATTTCTCCACAGAGTTAACACACGGACAGCGGCCATTCTGAATTGCAAATATCGGTAAATATTACACAATTTGTTTATCTGACACCAAACTTTACACGGTGACGCCTGATTTTCATTCTTGATTTGGTGAAAGAATGGTTGAAAGTTTCATTTCGGAAAGTTGGAGCAAAGGTTTTGTATCTTTCATTTTTGAGGCGCATACTACCATAATGAACTCTTCACATGACAGACTCTAATTTTATTGTAAAATTCCCTGTGCTGTTTCATGATGACAGATGAATTCAACAAGGATGTGACCTGATCTAGAATTGTCTAAAGCCAGATGTGTCCAACAGTGTGATTGATTCAACACTTAGCATCACTTACTCTCAATAATTCAGTAAGAAATCATGTCATCAGGAAGTACTCATGAAATCTAATTTCAACTTAAATGTACCTCTTAATGGTACAAAGCAATTTTTCACATTTTCTGATATTGCCTTTTGTTCCTCATGAAGGTCAAGACAAAGTTTGACACTTGAGAAGCATGAATGGTCTTCCGAAGAGCATATGCAAGGTGGCGTGATGGACACTGATGTTGAGAGAAATGCCACTTCATCAATAAAGGCAAAAAGTTTACAGACAGATACATATACTGTATACATATAGACACTGCAGCTTCATGCCAACTGTAGAATTGCTCCGTCACACTGACCCATACCATACTGTACAAACACAGAGTTTCCACTGTAACAGTTTCTGAGGGCACAGAATTATTTGTAGCACAGTTGAAATCAATGCTGCAAATCAGAGCAACACATGATGACTACACTGTATACACAACTACTGCACTAATCACTGACAAGGTTAGACTTTGTGATACCGAGTGTTTCAATAACACTGGTCACAGAGAGTATATTATTAACTGCTGGGGAGCAAATGAGAGCCCCACTTGCATGCTGACACGTATCCTGAATTAGCCTTATCCAGTTTATTTGTAGGCTGGAATAATTTTTTCATTGGAAGGTTTTGTATGTACTTGAAGACCACCGGCTACATCTGTAATCTGTATTTGTCTGAGGGTGCTTTTAATGGTGAACGAATACAAACATACCCTTAAGATAGTGTTGAATTGTACTATAGTTTAGCATGGGCCCCAACTTGGCTCCCTAGTTTGATATGGTGATATTTGTAGTATCAACTTCATTTCTCTGACAGATTCTTCTCTCATCCAATTTTCAGCAGTGATGGGTTTTGAATCACCTTGATAAATTGGATGGATGATGTAACTCACGGGATACATAGATAACAGGGTTATCAGACCTGCAGAGCCACATGGCGTTTGAGAATTGGAATTCACACTGAGTGATGAATGGTCCAGTTCTAATAACTTCACACACAATTGATGTCTTGGTTGCATCAGCTCTCAGCGCAATGCCGATGATTGATGGCAAATGCTTGCATATTGCCATGAATGATGGTGAAACTAGCACTGGTTGGGATTGTAGGTTTGCTACCAAATCATACATTATGTGAGAAACATTTGGCTGCTGCTACATCTTACATATTCAGAAAAATTGTGTCTGTTTAGCACCTCGCTACTGTAGCTTTAGAAGTCAGAGCCTTTCACATGTGTTTTTATAGATTTAATTAATTGTAATAGAGCATGATTTGAGTCACTCTTGTAATATCTGCAAATCATGCAAATTGACAAACTTCGTTGGAATTTCTGTCGGACCCAGCCGATGTGGCGTAGATGATGCTATTTTTAGCAACGAACTTACAATGATACTCAGCCTTACTCAATCAAGGCCATTTTACCTGAGCTTAGTATACCGGTAGTTCGAGCTCTTTCAGCCATTGGATGGTCACCAGCACACACAGAAACCACAAGGAAAGGTTTGAGAAACAATGTTCACAGACAAGCAGATGGACAAACAGACAAATGGACGAACAGACAGCAGAAAGACATTAGCTCCCCTGTGTAAACACTGGTGCCAAAAGAAAAATTTCTACTGATACTGGCATAACTTGAAAACTGAGGTTCTAAAGCAGTTTTTGAGAAATAATGTTTACAGACAGACAGACTGACATATGGACGTACAGACAGCAGAACGACATCAGTTCCCCTATATAAACACCAGTGCCAACCTTCTTACTGAGACTGGCATAACTTACCTCCAGTAACCTCATATCTGCAGGAACCCTATCACCAACAGATAATTGCACTATGTCTCCGGGAACTAGACTACGAGCTAGAAAATCTTGAAGCTGGCCATCTCGTATGCTGTGAAATCAGACATACAATATTCATCTAATGAAACTTCCTGGTAATAAAAGGGTCTTTTAAGAAATATGATAAGGTGTATTAAATTGATATTTATCAATATGAACAAATTTTAAATGACAGTCTTCTTCAGTACGCTTATTTAATCATGATATTGTTTGACAAAGTATGTGATTTCTTTACATATTTTCAGCGACATAATATAAAGTGGCTTCTACAATTTCTCCTTCTTTACACAAACTCATACCCATCCTTTGTTATGAGCTTATTTTTCCGACACCATTAAATCGGGTAGTAATAATCCATGGAGATATTTTAAAAGACAATATCAGTTTCATGCTAGTTTGTCTGTAGATGCTAGTATACCAGTCATGTTTATCACTCCAAACTTCAACAGATTTGGAAACCTTATCTGCTCTTTTTTGCTGCTAGTATTGATTAAGCAAACCATGAACTGTGTGGACCAGTATCTCGGAGTATCTCAGGGGATTATACCAGTATCCTTTCAGTGTGTTTGAAAGATTAATAGCAGAGATCTGTATTATTCAGGTGATGTGCAGATTACAAAAAAACGAAACTGAATTTAGGTTTCAAATTACTGAGCAACAGCTTCAGTATACTATAATACCGATGGCTTCAACTGCTGGTAGATAAAATGTTAAAATGTCTGTATAATGTTAGTTAACATTGCTGAGATGGTATCTTGAATAAGCAGATATAACTTTACAAGAAAATAAAAATTGAATGATGAAATTTAGACATTTTAAGTCATCCATATGAAATAATAATCTCTTTCATGCAGTCGGCATTTCCAACACAGAATTTCTGATCTATTGAATTTTTTCTCCTTCTCATACATGTCAAATAATGCATTCATATCACACTGTGGCTGGATGTTTATCTAGGTAATATAAACTAAAATGTTCCATCTTGATGAAAAAATGCATTAGTGAGTAATAACTCAAATACCAGGTCGGCCTGGGGGAATTTTAATACGGCGGATTTTTTATGACTCAAGATTGGACTCTCATTCAAGTACACACAGTACAGTGATAAATTGGGTCCAGTAATGAAAAGCATAGATATCAACTACAAAGAGACAAGGCACAAGAGAGTTCAAAATGATGATCTAATTTTGTGCTATCTTTTGGTTTTGCTATCGGTCATTCTTGATAAAATAATGAACAAAAACTTCTTGACTCGCATTTCCATTTTATTCCATACACAACGGTGCATGTTTTTCCCACTAGGATTCAGAAGAAAGACGTTATTTAATCAAATTCAGGGTGAAATTTGCAGAAGCTTTAGCGTTGGATATGCCGGGCAAACAGTACGGTGTCAGCTGTTAGTGTATGCAGGCCATCATGACGAACAAAGCCCTGCAATTTGTCAGTGTGATTTCAAACCCTGATTACCGACGCAATGAAGAGTGAAAATCCGGTTCTGCTTGATTACACCGACTATAAATTTGACACAAAACATCATTCACGAGAGTTTCACGAGTAACTATCATCTCAAGCTTCTCTCACTCAGGGAAGAGCTTATTTTGATGATAAAATATTCTCCAGTGATTCCAAAGGTTGCTTTGTTGTTGATTAATAATCCTGTATGCACAGAACTCTACTTCTTTAAAAAAACTTACTGATTCAGAATTGTATTTTGTGGTAAAAACTATGCACTTACATAACAACAAAAAATATCCACCATAGACAAACGCAGTGATTCTCAAAATATTGGCATTCACGCTAAAAGTAGCAAGAGAAGTACAATATAAACATTATTTCTACTCACCAATGGCATGACGGAGGGACTAATTTTGTGAGTGCTTCCAGTGATTTTTCTGATCTGTACTCCTGTGGACGGAAAACGTGGAAAAAATTTGCTAAAAATGACAGCTAAAAATAGCGTGTCACATGTTACCCTAGTCAAATATGTGGCATCCACACCGGTAAATATGCAAATATCAATGAGATTTATGAGTTGGTCATGGGATTATGTGTCAATTTTTAGATCATTTTCAGGGACTATTGCTGTTTAACCAATACTAAAGATCACGTATGCTAATTTTCATATTTCTCTTCCATCACAAGGAAACCACTGTGAGTAGTTTGGTCTGACCCGGAACTATCTTGGAATTCAAATGTGGATTGCAACTAAAGTGGTCAATAAACTCTCCTATGATTACAGTAATACGCATTTCATATGCAAATATTCGAAAAATGTAAATTGAAACAAAAATAAATATAGTGTACTATCTGATGTGCACGAATATTCTGCATTAATAATGGTTCATTATCTCTGGTTATGCATACTTAAACAATACTCATTGACAAACTTTGTATAAATGAATCCAAAACCTGTCATGGTTCAATCATTACATGAAACTGCTTTTCACATATGTACCTCTTAGGATTATGTCGAATTACATTATGGGTCAGTACTAACTATTCGTTAAGCTTGGCTGCATCTTTCGATGTATTTGCAAGACTTTTTGTTCTCTTTGTGAAATCCAGTTTCTTGTTCTGGTTAAAAATCGTGATGAAGTGCCCAGTGTTCGACTCGTCAACACAACCTGTACATGTGTGTGATGTTCAATCGATGTCACGGTCGACAAATTATTTTTTTCTCTGGACCCAGCACTGGAATTCGCTTTTTGACAATATCATTGTGTATTGACCACAATATATGCCAAACTAGACTTCATTTATAGACGATACATTGCATGCTGTAGAACATGCATTGTGCTGGCAAGGCTTTTATAGAGGAGACAAACTTTTACGGAGAAGAAAAAAATTTTTTCTCAGACAAAAATGATGAAAATATCTAAAGTTGAGGCTGTAGTCCCTTCACATCTGGCAACTATGGTAACTGCAGTAAATGGGTCCAGGTTACACCAAGTACTGCCACAGAGGGCGCCCTGCATGAATATAGTTTAACAGTAACTGACATGATCAATATGATTGCTGAACATCTGCCACTGGAGATAATACAGATTTTCTACACATACGTCGGTACCTTCACAAGAGACAGCATATGTATCTTTTAGTAATTACTTTTTAGCAATTCTGTGATATATAGCAACCTACGTGTAATATTAGTGACACTGCCATAGTTTGAAAACACTATCCAGTTCATTGGCCTGCACGCTGCAGTGGCCGATTGAAGTCTCGAGTTATCAATAACACTGTAAAATGTGCATTTGCACTATCTTATTTGACAAATGCTTTAAACAGGCATTTTAAAGCCCTACTAGCTGTATCTCTTGAAATTTGGTGACCTCAAAATATCTTTCTATTCTCTCCTGGTTTTCTCTGAATTCTACCGTCTGAAGGGATGTGGACTTTTACTGCATTAGGAAACCATTCCTTTGTGAAACATTTGACGCGTAAATTCACATTTTAACGGTCATTTTGATTTCCCGCCATTTTCAAAAGTTTGGTAATATTACAAAGGAAACATAACATTCAATGTCAAAGTTGAAAACATTAACCCTATGCATTACATTGAACTACTCTGTGCAGTTTATGTGAAAATTTCAGTGCAGATATGCACAGTATCCACGGTTTTTGCTTTTTCACAAGGGGCTGCGATTCATTGAGTGGGCGCACATTTAATCGCAGTGTAATCTTTATCTTGTTCAAAATTGCACATACAGTCCCAGCGGGTAGTTAATAATAAGTGTACTCGCACACCTAAATTAGTACATGCGCACAAACTTATTTTACTTTGAAAGTAAAATCATAAAAATAATGCTAAAAGACACAGCTAGTGGGGTTTAATTGGCTGTCAAAACAGAACAACATACAGTTGATATTTAACACAGACTTAAAATGCAGTGAATTTGCAGAGCAGGTACAGTACTGGTATGGTATTTTGCAAGTTGGAAATTTCCATAGCAAAAACTTTCAGTAATAATTATGAAATTATAGCACTCTATGGGCCTTCATTACTTTCAGAAAAAAATTTTTCATTAAAATAGCATTTCAGCATGTTTATTATATTCCTTATCCTCAGGTCGAGTGATGGAAAGTTAGATAAACTATCATAATTGGCCATTTTTGCCCAGCGGTATTATCCCAGACATGCAAAGTAGCAGCACTCAAAATCTGAAAAAGTTTTGTGCATGATCTTGGCAATGATATTTGTGAAAATGTGAAATTCTGCATAACTCTCTCACATCACCCTGAAGTGCTATCAGTTTGGAATATGAACTGCATCATGACATTTCACTGAGAGACGGCACTTGTACTCTGTGCAGTACTATGGTATTTGCCAGACATGTAATCCACCATGTATGCCTGGTAAAAGAGTAGAGCAGCCAAAGTTAGTGAGAGAGGAGACCAGGCTGCAATATTTATATGTCCAGACGACCCTGTTCACCCTGCACTCAATTTACAAAGTCCCATAACTCAAGAATAAGCAATGAGATTAAAACTAAGATTAATTGGTTAAAAAGTGGACAGCTTGGGTTGGAGGGTTGCCCTCAGTTGGATAGGTCAAGCCTCAACAATTGACATGTTGTAGTCAAAGTACTAGGATACAAGCAGCATAATTGATATAAAGACTCATTAAAATAAATCTGAGAATCAACATAAAAAAAATATAAATAATAGTTTTTTTATCTTGCAGGGCGTTATGGATGACAAAAACACAACACATACATGTAGTATTTCAACAGCCCTGATTTGAAGGCCTTAAAAACTAAACATGAGCCGAATTTTTTATGAGGTGCAAACACTATCTCTATTTAGTTCTATGGTGTCAACCCTCTCATAAATTTAGATTTGACATTTGAATGAGAGGAAACACATTGAGTTCTTCGAAAATACTCATGTCAACACAAGTCAATCTGACATGGGCAGTTTGACTTACTCTGGAAAAATTGTTTTAATTTTGAAGACACTAATGACAGAAAAAATTACTAATCTGCTGAAATATATCAGGTTTCAGAAGTATGAAAATAGAAATACCTGTTCTAATAATTTATGGTACACATATTTTATAATGATGACAAGTTTTCATTTTATATATATATTTACAAATGGAAAAACATTACACAACACATATCAGAACAACCACTAATTTGCCAATTTTCATATGTGATGTTAAACTTGATTGACTAGTCAGAAGTGGGTAAAAGTTTTTGATGAGTTCATGTCTTTGCCGAGTTGTGTTGTACTGAACATCACTGTTCATCTGAAACCTCTGGAAAGATATGAGAAATGAATGTTGTGATGTGAAACAGTTGACAGACAGGGAGTGTAATTGTTGATGTCCACAACAATGACACCAGTATATATGCAGACTGGTGATTGGGTACTGAGCATAAAACATCAAACCAAACAGTTCTAGTGGTTGAGATATTTTAGGCTGCCTACTCACTGAAAATTGAGCACACTTTCAGCAAACTTCAGTCTGGTAACTGTGACCTATGACCTTTTGGGAGAAACATGGATATACATGACTCTTTCTAAAAATGATAAACTTATACCTCTGTCTCATTGTTTTCCTATCTGGAACTAGACTAGCTGAAAGGAACTGCAGAGCAATTTCATGAGATTTGTGATCATTAGATAAGTAGTCATCAATCATTGATCACTAGGGGATTTCACGTTGCTTGGTAGAAATTGAAGAATGAGTTGGCCGTTTAATTAAAGAGATCTGATGAGGTCATGTTGAGGCCATTGATCCAAGCCCAGGACAAAGGAGAGAGCAGTGTGAATTACTGTCCTGTTTTTACAGAAGATAACACATTTTACAGAGTTATCTTAGCAGCCATTGGTTTGCTATCTAGTTTCTCCAACTGTGGTGTCAGTCACGGACACCTGTTCTTTGAAATGCATGGGTATCACAATGCATTATGGGTACTCCTATGCTATATATACATGTACATATACTTTTTCAAACTCCTGTACAAAGAAGTCAAGGGGCAATCTTTACTCTCACTTTCATATATATATTTTGGAAAATTGTAAATCACCTTGAAGAAATTATGGATTTCAAACACATGAACTTCTTTGTGAAATATTTACTCTTCCTCAGACAGACATTTGGCAAATTACAGAAAATTTAAGCATCATTTATGACTGTTGATGTTCTGCCATGTTGCAATGTTGTCTTTCTGATTTGTCAACATACACACAGCCAGCTGTCTGCCAGTTAACGTAAGGCTTCTATGACCATATGGTGGACTTCAATATCTCTCTCATTTTGGACAACACAGATCTCAGGGTATTGAAAGCACAAGGCAGATAAGCAAATATTAAAACTTTTTCTGGACATAATTGTGATGTTTTACAGAGGAAAGGATACACCTTGTGACATTTCTTTTGATAATTTTAATCTTACAAGAAATTCAATTTTTTTCCCAAATATTATTCCCATCAATCCTTGCTGAGAAATAATATAGTCACACTGTAATATAAGAACTGTTCAAAGGCGTACTGTATGCAGACTTTGAGGGCGTAATGTCTAGAATACATTATTTAAAAATTACATCAATAAAATAATTGTGTCAGGTGTACAATAGCTTCAGAGGCTAGTCTCAATGGCCAATGACTGAGCACACTTCACTTGGCAGCGTAAAATAAATCCCTCCTTACACGACACAAAATGAATAAAATGTTTGAGAAAGATGGTTACTGTCCCCTTAATGTTTAGAAGCTCTTGGGAAACAATATAGGGATATTTATGTTAAATTTTTGTTGTATTCCTTTCACTGTAGGCTTATGACATACATGTATGGAAGTAAACTTAGTGAAATTATTTATCATTGAGATGACCAAAGAATCACATATTTTATGTTCAGTATTCCTCACATCCATAAATTTAGGTCGGTGTCAAGAGAATGCTTTTAAAGAGCACCATATATTTACTTTATTACATGTCAGTGCGTATGTGTACACACAATATTTCAAACATACTGCCCGCACATCATTTACATTCAATGGACCACCATCCTGACTCAAGGATAAACTCTTTTGCAGGACGAGTGGTGGAAATGGAGGTGCTGTCATTTGTATGGCAGTATAGATTTTTCACTTTCTGCTTGATGAGCATTGGAATTTGAATAGAATATGAATATTAATTAATTTATAGTCAATGACTTCATAATGAAATATGGGTTAGTCAATTTCATCTTCATAATAAGAAAAATTACTATGTCAGCAGTTTTTGATGTTTTTGCCCAAAGGAAAAGATTGAGAGTAACATCATATTCTAATTTCAGCTGTTGCTAACGAGGCAATGTGAAAGGTCTGGGGAATGTACTGACAGTAGACACGACACTATGAGCAATGCGCTATGCAATCCTGTGGAAATGGTCAAATATAAATCCATCAACAATATTTTTGAAATTTTAAAATTTGACACACATCATTGTACCAATCTTCTTTCTCTAACCCCTCCCCCAAAAGTTTAAGGGTCAAGGTTCAAGATTTTACCATTTTAATTCTGAACTTTCTCTACAAAGTCTTCAGGGTACTATAAATGTTGAATATGTTATTATAGTGAACTTACCTGTACAAATGCCACTGTTACAACAATGATGATAGCCTGAAAGAAGAAAATAAGACAAGCTTACTATAGTAACCTTCAAAAAGCCATATTTTGTAGTATTTTTACAATCATGTGTACAAACCTATTAAACTTCAATTCAATTCACTTCAATTCAATTCAATTAGCCAGCTGTAAAATTAAATGAGATCAGGAACCAGAAATGAAAATAACTGGTGATAATTCTTAATGAAGTGAGAATTTTAGCTTCCCGTTTTCATGGAACATTTAAACATTTTTACATTTAATACATCTATTAAAAATCAAAAAGTAAGGCATGGCGTTATAAAAACTGAACCACATTTTTTTCAAGTCTCTGATTCGGATATATGCACATGTCAAAACATCGTCTGATGTGACAGCAAATGTCAGCATTTTAAAATAATCCTCTCTGGCTTTCTAACAGTCAACACTCAAAAGAGAAAGACATTTACATATAGGCCTTTGATAATGACAAAAAGCAAGCGTTTGAAATCATCCAATAAACTTGAAATTAAATGTACTGAATGCAGAACTGCTGAGAAATTTGGTGCAAAAGCACAGCTGGTGATCTCAGTGCATTGTTAGTTAGGCGTATAATGTAATAGAATATATCATGGGAATACACAGCTGTTCGGATTACAGTCCTTTGATGGTGGCCATATTGTACAGCTGATAATCCATGCGCTATCAAGTATCTGACACACTATTCATGATAAATTATGAATGATATCTGTCCTATCCTATCCTATCTCAGAAGTCCTGTTATATCCAACCCTGATTATCTCTCTCTGGTAAAGCACAAATCTGTGCACCACATTTTTCACATATTTATAGATTCTCTGCTGAAAATTGTAATAAAGTTTGCCTGATAGAAACACATGCTTTCTCATGGGAAGATTTAGATCAGGGATTTTTTTATCAGTATAGACGACACCTTGACCTAAAACATACTAACAGGGAAAGGTACACTGTAATACAAAGGATGAATGCACCGGAGGGACAGCTTTTCAGACTCAAAATCTTACAATACTTTGTGAGTCTACAGTTTCTGTGGGGTCATTTTGAAATCTGAACAGAAAACATGTCTTTTTCATAGAGCTGTTACATAAACACAGAAAATACATGTAGCAAACACTTTGCATATATATATATATATATATATATATATATATATATATATATATATGTATGTATGTATGTGTGTATATATATATATATATATATATATATATATATATATGTATGTATGTGTATATATATACATATATTATATATAAGTATGTATACATACATATTCATGTATGTGTATGTGTGAATACATGTATGTGTGTGTGTGAATTGTAAATTTGAGATACTTTGGTTTACTTACAATTGCAAGGAGTAATCATGAGGGAATAATTTAAAGCTTCCTTTGGCAAAGGATAGAACAATTTAAACTTTCCATTTATTACGTACGTGCATTTCCTTGAATTTTGTTTGAGTAGCTTTGCCGGCATATGATTAGGCTGTCTATACTTTATTTGATGTCGATGGAGATGTGTTTGTTCTATGCAATGGCATTTCAAACAGGTACTCTGAAATAGGTATGCCACACGTTCATGGCCAAGCCGCTAATTGTTGAAGTTACATAATCTCTATCCTTGGTAAAAACAAATTTTGCAGACTTTCTTGGAAATTGCTGATTTAACAACATAGAAATAACCATTCTCTGTTTTCTGTGTCATCAAGGTGTATTTGTACACTGGATGAGTTAGAAATCAACTGCCATTAGCGGCTTAGGAGGACAAACAGACACTGAACAAAACAGGAATGAATGTAAGATATGAGAGAGAACTACTTTGCTTATTAAAAAATTTGTTTCTTTGATAAATGACCACTCCCTGAACTGTGACTTTTGATGAATTTTCTAGTATTTTTGTTCTATCTGTTCCATGACGTTTCTTTGTTCAACTCCTAAACTTGTGTCCAAAAACCCTGTGTTCAGCTTATCAGCACAACCTGCACTTGTACTAATACTCTTTGTTCACTTTTACTGCAGAATTCTAGTCCAGACAAGAATTTATTTGTCAATAATCTACATTGCAAGTACTTAGCATTTTCACTGTAATTTGGGAAGAAGAATAAGAGATTGTGTACAACATTTGAAAATACACGTATTGTCAAAAATTACAATCATCATCATTGTAGAGCAGAATTATAATAAATTTCTGAGTAAGTTTGGCAATAAGGTAGGTACATGTATACACCCACACATAACCTAATCATATTAACATACAATTTTATTTGATAGTCCGTTTTAAAGTGAAGCTCCATAAAATTGTTTCTAATCATTAATAATCTAACCTTTGATCAGTGGTAACTTATCATTGAAGCCACACTTTTCTGTTGGTTTCCCATATTAATAAAATCACAAATAAACAAAATCTGCTTCTGTGATATTTGTAATCAAGCAGTAAATACAGGAATATGAGAAGCCTATTCAACAACATATTGTTTTATGGTTTGCAATCTGTCATGGCATAGTCTCAGATAATCTGCAGTTTTAATAACACAAAACAGAGTGGTACAGAAATTGAGACTGACATTTGACCCCTATGACATGTTCAATGAACAATACAACAGCAATCTGACTGAAACCAATGGACCTGACATTTTGAATATTCACAAAGCATATGTATCTCAAAATCACAGTCGAATGGGGTAAAATTGAAATTTTAGACTGCTTTTCACACAATCAATATAAAAAATAGCAGGGTATTGCAATTTGTCATTGATCTTAAGAATTCTACAGGCACATGCTGCAATGATTCACTAAGCCATCGACATTAACTTTACAAAAACGCTGTACCATAATAGCGTAAATGTAAATACTGAACATTGAAATATCGGCACACATGTATTGATGGCAATGGCTCATTTAATACATTGTGTTCGACTTGTAATAAGTAATTTTGTGTGAATTTTGGGAAAATAGGTTGAATGGTTTGTGTGACTGATGGAGTGCCATTCATAAAAATTCAAAAGGCTCCATGGGTATTTCTAATGTTACTCTGCACAAAGGTGTACATATTTCTTTGAAATCCCACGAGACAAAGGTAGAATATGCACATTTGTTACTTGTGGTAAATTTGATAATTACGGAAACTTTATCCTCGGGGTACCATAAACAGAGCTGAATACTGTATATCGTTTGAGTGAAATATTTATCTCTGTCAGTAACATGTATGTATCGATAAGTTTGAACTCAAAATACACATGTAAAGTACCGGTAGTCATCAGGGATAGGATATAAAGGTCTTCCACATTAGCAACAATTTACCATGGCGATATTTGAAATACAATGAACCTGACTCTCAGGAGACATTTCTTCCTACACTCTAGCAAGGCTTTACATGTACATGTATTGTGTAACAAAGTTCTGCATGGACTTGCTCTCATTTTAGAGGCTTGCAAAACACAAGCAATTCCATAAGCAGTAGGTGTTGAAGTATTTTTCAGTATTTTTTGTTTGTTTGTGAAATGTAGCTTCTTGCTCTACTCCCAAAATCATGTTGAAACGCATGATGTTCAATTTTGTCAACACAGCCTACAGTATGTAATTTGCAACGTTGTTGCTTACAACTGAGTTTTAGTCCTGGCTAGTCTGGAATTCACTTGTCAACAATATCACTGCATCTTGAACATAACAAGTTGTATTCTCCAGGCTAATATTTTGTACTTCAAAAAATATGTTGAGAAGGAGACTAGGAAAATGTAGTTGTTTGATTACACAAAAACAATGCTACTGTCCCATCAGCTACCATCCCTTCTCACCCTGCACCACAAATGATATGTAGTTTGCTTATTGAAGCCAAAGTTGAGTGATTTGTTGTTTTCAGCTCTTCATAACACAAGAAACCCTTTTCAGTTTGCTTCAGCAAAGCACACTAGCAAAAGTTAATAACGTCACACTTCAATGTGTACATAATCTAAATCCTATGAACACAGCACTTCATAATGTCAAACAAGTAGGTTAACAGGGGTCAGAGTTCACACTCACTTCTTTGTAACCAACTTGTTACCTACAAGACCAGGCTGGCATACTCTTAAGTAAACACAGCACAGACATCTCCTAATGAAATCTACCAAGCACACAACTGATATGTTTGGACAGCCTGGTACTTTGTGTTACCAACTTTCATTTTCTGTGTATTGATAATATGAAACATTCATATTATGACTCAATATCTTAAAAGTGAGAGCGTTTGACATTTCTGTTCCGAGCTGAGATAAAACTCAAAGTTTGATTGTTCAAACTTTGACTCCGTGCTGAGATTTCCGTGCTCTAATTTTAAAATTCGAACAGCGGAAATGCTGAAAACATAAACGACAACTTGCACACCGACTTCCGTACAGAGAGACAATATGCCGATATTACATGTATTTAATACCATTGTTTATCCTTTACATAATAAACTACAGGATGTTACAGTGTTGGTAATGTCATGCAACACTCACTTGGTCCATAAAAATTTGTTTTCCTTTTTCCTTCATCAAAAAATTTGACCCTGCTATAATAAACGTAAATGCTTGAACACTTGGCCATTTGTACTAGGATATGTACAGTAGCATACACTGTGCATGCATAGTACACGAAATATTTTCCATCCCTGCGTGTGCATCATCATCATCATCATCATCATCATCATCATCAATTGTTTATTTTCAGTAAAGTAAGTTCACCTGTGCCAGAAAGTGGAAAGCTGAATATAATTAACATTTGTTAATGATTTAACCCTTTGAACCCGGCTTGGACAGAAATGTCCGATGACGTCATAGAGTACTAGGGGGTCAGGGTGCAAAGTGGTAATTCATTCTTATATAACAGATACAAATTTTTCTATGTCTAAAATTGCTGCCATGATTATACCAAAATTAATAATATGCAGCCACTTATGGAAATTGAAAATGAACAATATATTCTACTACATGTATCTCCCTTGATTGTAATAGATAAACAATTTATATCAAATTTAAGTTAGCTATAAATGATCTAATTTCCTGCTACATACTGTACAATGATACAAATGTGCCTATTTGATAAAATTTGGCTGTTTTTATTTTAATT
Source organism: Ptychodera flava (assembly GCA_001465055.1). Lineage (NCBI taxonomy): Eukaryota > Metazoa > Hemichordata > Enteropneusta > Ptychoderidae > Ptychodera > Ptychodera flava. The sequence goes on along the minus strand of LD351493.1, from coordinate 84,138 downwards.
GACAATCAACTTTTGTGTATAGGTTTACTGATCCAGAAAGGTTAACTGCTGCTGAGAATGAATATCATCTCGGCTAACCAATGAGTGAAGAGAAAAGACACATGAAATGTACGCATCAGTTACTATGATCGGTATGTTATTGATGCCACACATGGAAATACATTTCATGAGTACAGTTGCCGATGCATCACATTTTGGGTGATAAATTTCATCACAGATGGAGTGGATCATATATTATGAAAGCACAACTTGAATACGAGCTATTCTTTTCTTGACATTGAAGGGCTGTATTGAAAAGATCAACCCCTGAATTTGATGAGAAATTTAAATACTAGCATATTACACAGCTGTAGTCAGTTGTAGTTAGTTAGGGTAGGTGCAATATGATAGACACCATCCTTTTTGGGTACCAAGCCTTTTCTGTCAGTGTGTGCTGCCCTCCAACACGCAAAGCATTTCAAATAATTTGAGGTGGTTATATATAACAACTTTCTGGAAGAATTCCGGTGCGTTGGTCATGGACTGAAACACTCACAACTGCTAACTTTCTTGAGATACAATTACAAGGAATTTTTGTGTGCCAGTTGTGACTCATGCTTGCTTACAGAGTATCAACTCTGTGCTATAATTGCTGGGGCTACATTAGACTTTCTATAAGTCTTTCACGATCTGCAAACTGTTATATAAAAATAGCATTAATTAAATTTTTCCAAATGACTTACCACTGTGATGCTGAAAGCGTCATCGTATTGGCTCATTAGGATGCTAACAACAGCCGATGCCAATAGTAGCATAATTAATGGGTCTTTAAACTAAAATGGAAGACAAAAAAACAAAAATTATTACAGAATGCTCCAAACAGATCATCTTCCAGTTCCCTAAATTGAAAATAATATTTCTAAAGGTATCATTTGCTGAAACTGCTGACAGTGTGTGCTGCCCTCCAACACGCAAAGCATTTCAAAAAATTTGAGGCAGCTATATATAACATATAACTGTACTAGTATTTTCAAGAATTTTTTCAGAAGTTTGTAAAATCCAGTTTCTTGTGCTACTCCAGGAATCATATTGAAATGCCTACTATTCAACTTGTCAATACAGCCTCTGATGTGTTTCAACGTAAAAGTTTATTGCTGACATTTGAATTTTAACCATGGCCAGAATTCATTTGTCAGGTACAATGTACAACCATTGCATATTGTGCACCCATGCACTATGTTAGCTACATTAAAATTTCATGAGCACAGTTGAGGCCGTAATATGTAACAACTTTCTGGAAATTCCAGTGTGTTGGCCATGGACTGAAACCCCAAAACAGCCAAAATTAAATTTCCAGGAATGTTTAATAAAGGGGAATAAGAAAATCTACTTATTTCATAAAATGAAAATATCGAAAACATTTCCAAAAGTCCACTGAAATGGTAAGAGGATCTCTGCTGTTGAAAAAAGCTAATATCTGCCAAAACCTGTTTTGCAAATTTGTGATCCCCATCTCTTTTGAATTGTACAAAGGGCAGCCAAAGAAATGTTCTCACAGCATGATGTCGAAATTTTCATATTCAATTTATATGAATTATTCTGAAGAAAAGATGTCCTTGGGATTGTTATTATGGATACTGAGACACCATGTAATTGTACCACTCTAACAGTCCCATTATCCGTCATTACAGAAATGAATGAATTCATTACTAAAACACTAATGACCATTTGACGGAATAATGGCCATTTGATGAACAATTTGGCTTATTAGTGATCTTCACAAACTTCAATGATGATAATATACAATTGATAAATAAACAAAATTAATCTAAAGTCCTCGGGGAGAAGCTGAGAGATAGCCATATGGCAACATTGCCTTTTGATAACAAGTACAGTACATATACTTTAATTTGGCACTTTGTGAGGCGGTTGTGCACTGCGTACAGTTACTAAAACACTTATCGGTGTTGAGAGATTCTTAACAAGTGTAATCTTGAGTTTACAGTACACTTATGAGAGATTTTCTTTTTTGCTGGTGGAGTGGTCATAAAATTACTTGCAATATGGAGTTGTCGTATGTTCAGTGCTTTCAATGTTTTTTCAAAAACATCCAAATAACTTGCAATGATCAGCTGTTCTGCTTGACATTTTGCGGCTATGACAATTATCCAATCCGTGGTCTATCAACAGCTGGTTGTGCTTTTTGACTGTACCTTGTCGCAACAGTGCGACACTTGGAGTTAATTGAGAGGTTTAGTTCCACGTAATTACCTGCGCATCTGATGGCAGCATGGTGATTTACGTGCATTTGTGATTACATGAGAATTTTCAGTTTAGGGCAAGAAAAATACAAAGTTTGTTTTTCATCCTCACGCATGTCAATTCAGACCCTCCGCATCAACCTTTTTTCTGCTCATGACGAAATAAAATGAAAAAAAGAAATGCAAAAATACGCGACGATAGTGCATAACAGAGTGCTGTATAAAGTATAACTGTAAACAAAATAACTGACACTAACATTCCATTCAGAAATACACACACACCCGGGTATGTCACTGTTATATTAAGCTGTCAAAACTGTGCATTGCTGAACTAAAAGTCAAACCACAGCGCTGTTGTTATACAAAAATACTAAAGCAACACTGCTGTGCATTTATCTTTGCATCCATTCCTATGTTGTTTTCATGTTATTAGGGCGTTCTTGTTGGTTGAAGAACAAGTCATCGTTGATGACACAGTCCCCACTTGTTAATCGGTACTTTGATTACAGGTCCTCAAAGAGGATAGAGTCCTCTTCATTAGGTCTGTGATAAAAATACTTTTGAATGAATTCGCTTGATACATGTCTGAGTTATGGTTCAGGACATGAAAAAAATCGTAACAAAATGGTCGCACAGCGGCCATATTGGATTGCATCACAAAACAAATTGATGTGCATAGCTATGACATTGGTCGATGTCCTTGTACCAACTTTGAATAAAATTGGTCAAAACATGCGGATATGCCTGAGAAATGGCTCTGTACAGTACATGAAAAAATCGTAATAAAATGGCCGCCTGGCGGCCATATTTGATCGTATCACAAAACAAATTGACGTGCATCTGTATGACATTGGTCAATGTCCTTGTACCAACTTTGAATAAAATCGGATAGGAACATGCCTGAGTTATGGCTCTGTACATGAAAAAATCGTAATAAAATGGCCGCCTGGCGGCCATATTGGATCGTATCACAAAACAAATTGACGTGCATCTGTATGCCATATGAAGTAATCCTTCTATCAAGTTTGAATGAAATCGCTCCAGGCATCTCAGAGATATCTGCGTGAACGGACGGACGGACGGACGGACGGACGCACGCACGGACGCACGCACGGACATGACCAAACCTATAAGTCCCCCCGGACGGTGTCCGTGGGGACTAATAAAAAAACTGTGTCACTGCATCATTTTTGCGATATGTCTAGGATGAGAAACAAACTTTTTATTTTTTTTTGGCCTTAGATGTGCATTACATTTGTTTTTGCTGCATTTTGTCTTTCAAATATGCAAAATTCATGTAATATTTACATAAAATTGATTTCTTTACATGATGACTACTTTTAAAACGAAACAGGCCATTATTATTCATAGTATTCAAATTTGTATGAGCAGTTCCAGTTGGTGGTAAAAATACCAATTTGAACACATCCTTAGTTGAAAGTAAAATTATGAAAATAATGCAACGAGTTGTTAGATAGACACAATCTAGATGCTAATCGTTATGGCCAGTCTGCAGTCTTGTAGTCACAGCCATATGTTCAAATTTGTTTGGCAAACAATGAGTTGTGTGAATAACATTTCTGTAAAAACACAAATAATTCATACCTGTAAGCAAATTTAACAAAGTTAATTACGAACACAAATATTTACACTGAACTGCTTAAAGGTCAAAGGTCAACGACGACGTATCGATCATTTTCCACTTACTTGCCCGATGTATTTCTTCCAAAGGGGTTCATCTTCATTAATGTCAAATTCATTCAAACCATGTATTTTCTGTCTCCGCTGTGCTTCAATTTTGTCCAGGCCAAGTTTGGCACTTGTGTTGAGCCTGTGGATGATGGTTTCAGCCGGCAAGACGGATGCCTCACCTGCCGGAATGGTCTGCATGCTGGCCTCCGAATTCGAGCTCTGCAAAATGAACACAGTTAATCACCTATTTAATATCACAATCATATTCCGTGTATATATGGTTTTATTTATAGCTATTTTGGTCGAATCTGTTCACCTACATGTACATGTGAGTAGAATCGGAGCATTGTGACAGCACATGCAGTTCAGATCTGCCATACCATGGATGCCATATGAATGCACTGCCCTGGTGTGGCAAGACAGCCTGTAAAATAATTGGAACTAAAAAGAAATTAGCAATTACGGAAATTGATGCATGTACCTACATGTAAGCAGTGAAACACATAAATGTATGGCTATTATGCACAATTTAGATGTTGCACTGGTATGGCTGAAACTGAATGCTCACTGTAGAACATATGGCTTATAACTATGGGATAACACTTTACAAGTAACATCAGAATAATGGGCAGCCACTTTATATGCACACTTGCACAGGCCAATTGTTTGAGTGTCGTTGTCACTGGTTACCACTTTCATGGCATGAATACGACTAAAATTAATTTACAGAGTTGTATGTTAAATGTGAGTGCCACATTTAATATGGGTGCCACGTTCAATGAAAAGTAATCAATCTTCATAGCTACAGCACTCTGTAAACAAGTCTGCAAAATAAACTCTCAGGTACTCATACTATATCTACACTGTAAGAGTTCCTTTTAATGCATTTATGATGCAAATTTTCATATTTGCCATCCAAACAGTGGAGACCTAGAAAAGTGAGTCATTTTTCAGAAATCAATATGGATTAAATTTTAAATGGATTAATATCTTGCAAAAGCTATTTGCAAATACACAAAAAATTAACACAAATGTTGGAGATTAATAACACTTGAATTTACAATTTTACGAAACTGAATGGTAAAGATACACATTACTAAAGTTGCCTAAATTCTGTTTCAAAACCTGGAAGTTGAAATTGGAAAACAAAAAGTTTGGTAATTTGACATTTAAATGGTAATGCTTACTGTAGGTGTCATCTGGTACAGTGTACGTGTATCTGTGGACAACTTTATTAAATTTCCATTCAGTGAATGTTGCCAGGTCTTGTTCTTTATATAGCTTAATATGTCAACATAAGCTAGAAATATAATGGATTCTTCGAAATTTAATCTTCAATGTCCTGTTGGATCAATCATGCATTGGTGCGAAGGATGCACACGCATTATAGTGTACAGGCACCAGCAACTCTTGCACAAGATATTTAAAATGCATCAATTGAAATTTGCATGTCATTTCAACCTGTCGCTTGATATGCACAGTACAAATACTGGATTTTGTGATGATTTCAAAGATCGGGCAATATTACGATTTGTGCCCAAGGGATGGTGTTCCTTACCGAAATTTCATGATGCCCAAGCCACAGGTGAGGGCATCATCAATATTTTGGTAAGGATCATCATCCCTTGGGCAGGCCACAAATCATGATATTGCCCTCACTGTCATGTGTTATTTTTTAACTGTCATTAGCATTGATGGCTCTGATGATGACCTGGAAGCAAGACTATGGTAAAATTTCCATGAGGTAAGTGAAGATTCACAGCCCATTAGACCGTTTCTGTGAACAGCAGATCTGTTGTGCAAAATTTCTGCATTCTCTATAAAATAGAATCGTAGCCCGATAGGCCAGCGCTACACTGCCAACATGTACGACAGAAAAAGCTGGTGCACAACCCATGGGCTACAATTATTGCAGCTAGCATATACCGGTAGTTTGACCAACGACCCACTCCAGTGTGTTTCCCTTACATTTCCTCTGAGTGTTGGTACAGCAGTGACAACTCAGGCTTGTTAGCTGTGGTTTTACCTCCACTCAACATGTACCTGGACACATCTCAACTGTGTTGCCGAGCCACATCAAACAACTGTTAAGCACTCCAAGTGGTTTTTAGTCCAATGACTAATTTTTCAAAAAAATACTACCATTAATAGAAATATGGTTCCATTTCAAAGAAGTGTGAACTACCAAAATATTGATGAGAAGTTACAGAAATGTTCACTTTTTACTTCATTTAGAAAGCTTTGCAAACTTTTGACTTTGAGTCACCTTTGAGAATTCAGTTAGCTAGAAGACTATATGTTACGGAGGTTTCATCAGAAATTCAAGTTCACATGGCCCTACAGAGCCTAAAGACAATCAATTTTACAATACTTTTCTGGTCTGCTACTTGTGTGGACTAATTTTGAAGCTTGTGGATTTGTTTATTTTATTTTTCCTCACAGAACTCACAGGTATAGCGGCCATTTTGAATTTCAAATCATACATTTTAGATAGTTGGTCTAGTAATCCTAAACTTTACAGTAACCCCCGAGTTTTCAATCTTGATTTGAACAGAAATTGGTTTGAAGTTTTCCGGGGGAAGGTTTGAGCAAAAGTTGAACACTTCCTGTTTGGAGGCACCTAATACCGTAATATATATTCCATAGATGACCTAAATGCATAATAAATATGAAAATGCACACAAATGAAAACTACAGCTTGGTTTTCACTTTACAGAAATTGCTGTTCTTGGTGATCACATACCACTGTCATTTGATTGTGGAAGATCTGCTTTTGTGAACCATTGAACACACAAATTGAAGTTCACCTATATACAACCTACCTGAGGGCTGTGAGAAGAAAACTAGGGCTGATATTGGACTTCTACATGTGACTGCATGTACACTGAGTGTGGAGTAGTGTAATTTCTAGAGGCATTCTCTCACACAAAAGACAACAAAACGAAACCTTGACACCGAGAACAATACTGGCAAGACAACAGGGGCATTCCTGGCTATAAACGGCAAAGCTAGGCAATTCAGTGTCATGATTTCAACACAATGACAACAGAGAATCCGTAGTACAACAACACTTTGTACAGCTAGCCATGCTGTCCTGGACAAAAATAAAAGCTTAGTTAGCGTCTGTGTTGCTGGGTAATTCTCTCTATTGCATTGAGTCGACCATGGTTGCACCATAACTGTTTCTTTGAACACCTTTGAGTCACGTCAAAATGGGGACAATGCAGTCTGGGCAAAGAAAGCTATCAAAAGCTGGGGAAGTACCCCATTGTTAACCTGGCCTACTGTTTTTATCAGTTGTACATTGCCCTCATGAATGTAAAATATTTCTGAACGCCAAGTTCAGAATTTAGTTGAGTCCACCTGAGTACTGTATACAGACGTTACATTTTCTTTTCATGCATAGGGGATAACTTTCTTGATAAAATGTTAATTTGGCTAAAAGACTCACTGGTCAGTTGTATTTGACCAATACAAATAACTATAGCACAAAAAATCACAAACTGTACCGTGGTAAGGGTTTACACATAATGCACACATATTATCACGATAGAAATTTTAGAAATTTCATCATAAACAGTACTGAAAGATCTTCAATTGAATTAAATCATGACATACTACCATTCATACTAGTACATTCTGCTGTATACAGTTTGCTGCAAAAAAATCTAATTTTAATTTTGCTACATTCTGGCTGGTAGGGTATCTTTTAATATTAAATTCATGCTCCGAAAAAATTGTGAGGGTAGTGAAACGGCCACTTGTTCAGGACTGACAGATCATGTTGTATAGACTTCTTTCAATAAGACTGTACATTCAAACAGTGCAACCGTACAAAGTACCTGAAACAAACCATTGCTAGCAATTCACACTGCAGGGTGTGTAGGCTTGACTGATGCACTGGGTTTTCAATGTATTTATTATATCAGACATTCTTAATCATCATGGTGAGAAATTTCCACATGATTCCTACATATTTCTTTGCAGAGTGGAAAATTGCAAAGTGGTGTATTTGAGAAATGCCCGGTTTTCTAAACACCTGTTGATCATATTTACACATTCCACCACATTGACCGTTTCAAAAACGACCTGCCAGGGTTGCATGGTACAGACACAGTAACGTAACGCATACCAGTAACTAACAGATTCTACTATGGTGCTGAGTAAACCATGAAATAAATGGTATTTCTTCATTTGTTTTTTCTTCCCATGTCAAAATGCTAGACTTCAACTTGTCCTCACAGCCTGTATGTGTGTAAAATCTGATGTTATTGTTGACAACTGAATTTTACAGTATAAAATATGAAATTCATGTAGAATTCATTCTGACAACCACACCATTGCATTATCGTGTGCACAATGTATGGTGTTGACACACTTCACCAATAAGGACGTAAAATATGTATTCGTAAGGAAAAGCAGTGACAGTTTATCAATTTACAAAATTACAGTCATTGTTCCTACTATTCTACAGAAGTACACATCTGTCCATGACATACTGAAGCAATCTTTGTAAACAGCACGTTGTAACTGTTAACAACTTCACCACAACAAAGGGATGAAAAGGTGTTTAGTGTTTATTGTATTGCCATGGGTATTCCCTGAGACAGACAATGGAATGATAATATCTGCAAATCACACTACTAGAGCAGAGTTGGAGCCGGGATAATCAATCAAACTGGAACTACATACGAGATCACGTTTTGTGGTTCAGACAGGTTGACTGAGGGACTGTGGTTGACTCAATCGATTGTGTGGTTTAAAATAGTAAAAAAGGACAACAATTGCATTGGACTCACCCACAAGTTATTCATGCTTGGAAACGTTTATATCACCGGAAAGAAATGAAACGACAGCTGTCAGTAATATTTACACTCTCCCATTCTGACAGGGTCTGTGAATACCGGTAACCACTGCTCAGTACTGACAAGGCAGCAGGCCAGCACAGAGTATGGCACTGCTGGTGTGACAGAGATCACACAAATCTGGCCGGTTCACAGATCAAAGCATACAATCTGATCTGCATACAGCAAGTGTTGCGTTACGTTACTGGCCCCATTCACCAATGAGGAGATCAAAGTAAATTACTACACACAGCTTTGTCAAAGTACTGTATAGATCTCTCTTCTATTGTATTTCTACTCCCACTGATGGTCTGATTAGTGTTTACGTTCACAGGACAAACGACTGAACTCTGTGATTCACAGACAGTGTGGGCCACTGCAATAACTAACACAAAAAATAATACCTTTTATTCGAAATACCTTTGGGACAGCTGATACCAAATTCCAAACAAGTTCACCTGCCTTAGTACCTGGAAGTACAGTTGCATCTAGAACAGCATTCCAGTATTGGTGATGTGATTGCAACACAAAGTACCAAAGTTCAATATCAAATATAGATCTAAAGATAAAAAATCGATGATTTAGTACGGTTACAGCCTAAGTGCCTGTACATGTATCTTTTATGAACTTTCCAGTATTTTTTCCTGTCTGTAAAACGGTTTCTTATTCTCCTATCAAAATCATGTCAAAATGGCTAGTGTTCAGCTTGCCAGTATGGCAGCTTGTGAGTCAAAACAGTGAGAGGGATCGTTGAGAGTATAATATCCGACATTATTGAGGACAACCGGATATCCTGGTGGATTGAATTTTCATTGGTAAACAATAGCATTGTACAATGTATACAACATATCGTGTTTTGAGGCTAATAATAATGTTGTATTTCAGTACACATTTGGAGGAAACAATATGAAAGGAAATGTATCTTCTGAGCGATGAAAATAATGCCAAAAGGCACTGTAATTGTCACTTTATGGGAGAATAAGAAGATACTAATTTTGAATCCTGGTAATTCAACTGTTCCTTTAGATTGTTTTGTTGATTGAGAACCTGGTAAAATGACGAGACAACCCTAGTAATATTTACATCCTTACTCCGTCACTGTACTGAAAAAAAAAGATGGTATGGTTGTCGCCATATATAGGAAAATGGGGCACAAATACTGGTTGGTAAGACCATAGTACAGTCACTTTAAGGCAGAATTTACAGAAACTGCTTACAATATACCAAAGACTAATATACGGCCCTTTTTTCTCGATTATCAGTTAAGTTTTTGCAATAAATCAAAGAAGGAACTCCCATACAGTCACACCATCCTGCAATGTACTTTTTTTTCACTTGAAATTTCATCATATTTGCTAATGGAATAAAATTTACCAATCATGGGGACTGTTAGATTGAGTGTTTACTTTGACCATCATCTGATCTACCGTTTCACAAACTGTCAACATCACCTTGTACATCGATGAGATTTGTCCTTTTAACATGCAACTGAAGGTACCAAACTGTCCCACACACAACTTCCCTCCAAGAGACTGCAAACTGATACATATGAACTTTGACCCTGAGTTCAGATGGGCTGCACTGATCACAAAATATTGCCTGACCCGTTAAATTAGGGCCAACCCGCATGTACTGCACCATCATGTATTCCCCTCACTTTTCCATGCTGTGTCTTATGTAACATTATTTAGACAATTGTAGATTGTCAACAGACCTTTACCCAACTGTCTAGGCAAATAAGCAATACTGTACACTGACTGGCCCACTGTGACTGTCCTACTCACAGGTCAAGTGTGGTTGTAGCAAGGTTACCCGTTGTCTTACTGAACTAGATTTACATCAAGACCCCTTCAGAGAAAACCATCGGGTCATACCAAATTTTGGTGCTAAATGGGTCAAATTGTCAAAGCAGGATTTTATCAGTGTTAGATTCTATTTCTGAAACTAGCTTCCCTTTTCTCATTAAACACAGTTGCAGTTTATCATAGTATGTACATGTACAATTTAGCCAACAAGCAGCTGGGTCATAATGTTTTAACAACTGTAAAAACTTTGCTCATGTTCCCAGACCTTGCATTTACAGCAATGATATACTGTGGAAATGTCTGAAACACCTCAAAGGAGATTTATTTATTATGATTGCTCTATATTTCTTATATCAGTTGCCAATCTTCAAGGAAGAACCTTAAAAATAATTGTGGCACAAGATAAGTGATGTTCCATTGAGGATCAACATGGATTTTCACAGAATAGTTCCATTCTGAGATACGGAAATGGTAGGATCTGAGGTAGAGGGTGCCAATCTTTTTCTATGGTCTAGGTTTTATTTCATTTTTTTTCTTTCTTTTTGCTTGATTTGGTGACACGACTCTTGAGACTGTACAAAGTTACAGACTGAGATTAATGAACACCTCAAATTCTAATTTGCCTCAGTGCTTGAAAAACTACTAGTGTCACAATCATACAGTGCAGCTCAGAAAAGCCTCTCCACCTCACTCTTGCAAAATGTCAATATATGATGTCAGATAGTGGTCTTGCTTGTATGACATATAAATGTCCACAAATACCATCAACTAGTTTCCCTGACTTAAACTCCACAGGCAAAGCGCAGTAGTCTAATAAAATTATCTTTTGCCAAATGCTTTGCCAATTTCTTTGTGAAGTTTCCCTGATACATAGATGGACACCATATGTAATCAGGGGTAGAGCAAATCGGTGCATTGCGTTTAGATCAATAGTAGTCTCAAGGCCAAGCAAGCACTGAGATTCGAGAAGGCCCTCCAGCCTAGTTTGACGGTCCATTGCTGTATAAATATTTATTACATACCATGGCAGTTAACCAGTCTTAAAAGTCAGGGATCAAGGCAAGATGTTCGTTGGTCCATGCTGTATATCGTACAACACTCAGGATTTGCTTAATACACTGTTGTATGAATAATGGAAACTCAAAACATATAGACAGTTTGATGCACTTGATTGGTCAGTTTTTGGATTTGTCACAATTACTGATGTGTTAATTTTACAGATACATATTGGAGATGGGGGAGGGGGACAAATAAAGCAAAAGTATTGAAACTCCAAACAAGTATTGTTCACAAAGTGATGGAGGGACAGTAGGCCATGGATGCACTGTTTGATGTCTATCAAATAAAATCTAATATTAACAATAAACAAAGGATGGCTGATGGGATATGATAAATATTTTTACATGTCACTTATATTGGAATATTTTGAGAATATTTTATCTCCAACAAAATCAAACTCAGTATTTTCAATTCAACGCATAATTGCTTTCTCAAAACCTTTTCAACTGTTTAGCGAATATAACAATTTTCTCAAGACATTATGAAAATAATGAACATATATAATCTTAAGTGATGGGTTTATGTTTGTTTTGAAATGTTACTGGATCACAATAAGCCAATAACTCGCATCACTACACGAGATCATCCACAACGGAGGGACTGTATCATATGTGGATCATCTGATGTGTACATGTGACCACACAGGCACTGGGACTCAATGCAAGTGACGGTTTGCTTGCATTGAGTTGATGCATGTATTGTAACATTCACTATAGGGAAAAAGCGCGTGACTAGAGCGAGAAACTGACGCTTTCTCGCAATCAGTGAGAATCTGTTCTTATTCTCACCGCTGTCGGTGAGAAAATTTTAATCTC
>LD351493.1:11570-37998 GCA_001465055.1 Ptychodera flava | reverse complement strand
TTGAAGAATTCTAGTCGTTTCATCATCACAAATGTTGCAATATCATGATAATTAACATATTTTAATTCACTGACCACCATCCAATCTAAAATTTGATGCCTCAGCTGTAAACAACAACTGATGAACAAAAGAGGTGACTTGTTTATAGACTAGTTGCCTATGGGCATTAGCCAGCTGCCATCAATTCATCTGGTGTCTGGCTAGAAATCAACACACTGATGTAAGAACTTCTACGTTGTCTTCACTACTTCACTTTGATGGTAATGTTTCTACCACAAGCTGTGTCAGGTAGCACAGTACTTGATGAATGTACACATCAGCAAGAATCTGCCAAGCAAAGTATAGAGGACAAGTTATCATTTTACTTACATGAATGAAACTTACCAACAGTGCATGCATGTAGTTGGGTGCACCTGGTTAAACTCACAGACGCCTTCAAAACTTTACAAATGCTAAATCATTCTACATAAGATTGCATGTTGATGTCATAACTTTTGATATCCATTTCTAGCAACAGACAATAAATGATCTAAATCTAGGCTTTATCCTGGTGAAAAAGTTGAGAAACCATAATTGCCAATTCCTCGTTATCTGATTTTAGAACACTTAAAGAGTCAATTTCAGTTTTTTCTCAACCTCATCGATAACATATCATATTCATAATATTTCACACATAAGCATTTCATAATTTTTTTGAGGTGGAATTTCTCATTATTTTAACCGCATCAACTGGACTCTTTGATGCTCACGAGGATCTGCCAATGATGTACAAGTATTGATTGCCAACAGTTTTGCAAATAAACAAACTAACAAATAAATATGGACATAAAAATCACACTAATTTTCCATTTGCCTGGTCCAAGAGATGAAAAACAGAATACAAATTCATTTCAGATTTATAACTCTCCTTTCTCTTTGTGGTACTCATCTGATTGTATACATGTACAAGCATACAAGAACACCACACTATTATTTACCTTAAGTCTTCCTTCCGTGCCTACAAAAGCAGCATTGCAGCCAATCCTACTTAACATTAAAGCCTACATAAAATAGAATCAATGAAAAGTGAGTTGTACACACTCACCCTGAGTAACTGGCACGTAAGACCCATTTCTGGAGAAAAATGAACTCTTTCAGTTTCTGCATGTACAGTCGTAGTAACCTTATGGGGAAACTCATCCTTAGAGATTGATCACATCCATGAACATGTTTGTTACTCACTGTCTGGCACTAGATAATTATGTCAAAGCAGACTCCTGTTGTGTTTTCATTCGTACAGGTAGATAATGATGACAGCATGATTTTTACAAAAATCTTTTTCACAAAAATACAACAGAAATAGAGAAGAGTACACATTCTAGGTTTAACTACTCACAGCTAGTTTGATTTTGAAGTGAAAATAAAAATGTGATTCCAATCCTTGGATGAATGCTGACATTTCTTCTATGGTGAAGTCATCAGATGATCCATCATGGATACTGTTGAATTCAACAAAAAAGTCATACTGGTTACAAATTTCACTCTTGATTGGATTTTCTCCATTCCCAAAAAGAAAAACCTGAGTGTTGAGGTAGTTTCGTAACCAACAATCACATTCTGTCAATTTGCACATTTGTACTCGAAAATTCCATCCATTTTGCTTCTGTAGTTCCCAGTACGCAGGGCCCACCACAGAGACAAGGATAATTGGTGTATAGCACAAAATAAGGTTGTAATAGGAGTAGTAATGAGAGCCCTGATTATTATTATTATTATTTTATTTGTTAAAAGCGCACTACACTGCGTCTCAGTGCTCTTTACAAGACTATTGTATTTCTGAAAAGGTAAACATACAGGAGGACCAAACTGTTGTGCTTTGTGACACAGCAAATATATGGGCACAGCATTGTCTCTGAAGACTTTCTGACATGAATTATGTGTCTTCATTTACAATATGTTCTATGAGTACACTTATAGAACACATAAACGTGACAAGAACCATACAGTCTTGTCTATTTTGTAAATGCCCTCCAGTAACACTGGCTTGATTACTGTTTTTAATCTGGGTGCTTTTTGTGTGGTCTACACAGCACGTGCTGTAGTCATGACTATTCACGTCAGTTGAGACTGTAAAAAAGTACAGTTGCCCTTGTCTGATGGCGCACTCAGCTCTGTCCTGGAATTCTACACTAATACTGGGCTATTGGCATGCACAGTGACTGTGTAGTCACGTCTTGGCACTTAAAATACGTTACACTGATACTGACAACTGATGCTTTTAAGCCCATGGAAGCTGCAATGCCCAATTACATATCAAATGTACCATATATAATTGTGCAGTCATTTGAAAGTTTTGTCAGACTAATTTTGACTATTACGACCTTGTACATGCTGATTAATGTGCACAAGGAAAACCTGATATTATCCTTGAAGGTATCTGACTATATTTCACTATAAACTATAATACTATGGATGGATTAAGTATTTAAAAGGCTATAAACTGCATCCTCATAAAAGCCAATAAAGTACTCATACATCATATAAGTATATATATGTACATATATGTACAATGTCCTTGGTGCAGCATGACTGGATAATATCTGGGCTCTAAGATGCACTTGAGTGTGAATCCTGTTTCTTTGAAATTACATCAAGGAAAATATAAAGATGAGTAATCGTACATTTAAATGTTTGGAAATCTCGCGTTATTCCTGTATAGTAAACGTTGCAAAATGGATTACGTTCGCTTCAGTTCTGAAGATGACATAACCACACAGTGTGAGGGAAATTTTATTTGGAGAAGTCGATGGTGACTACATATAACCTTGTTATTGAGTAGTGTTCTAGAATAAAGTGAATGGTTTCATTCAAATGAAGTCTTTGTAAAACGACCTTCTCAGGCAATCAAAAGGGAATAAGGCCCCTGGAGATCATCCAGTGACTTGATCAAAAAATATCAAGACAAGAAAAAGGAAAACAGCCACACAAATGCAGAGATACTGTGAAATTCATTTCGGTATGTATTTGCATGACAAGGACAAAAAAGACGATGTTATTTTCACACTTACCTGTCCCAGATCATTTTGACATCTTTGGCAGCTATCGTCATGGAAATTGTATTGAGACCTTTGACCTCTTCCGGTAAAGTGTAGAGCAACTCCAAAGGGTGTGCTTTCATCATGGTCATCACAGAGTTATTTTCATCTGTTCAGTTGAGAAAAGACATCTGTTAGATCATCTCTGTACTCTTTAATTTTTGTCCTGTTCAAACATTTTCCGATAAATTAGTTTAAAGACAGCATAGTAGCTGCAAATTTTGATACAATTTTTTTTTTACTTGTCTTCTGTAAAACAACTTTATTTTCTTATTAAATTATTATCCTGAAATGTACAGCATTTACTGACAAAATTTGCTGTGTAACAATATGCAATATCATTATTATTGAGAAATGAATTCTAGTTTGGACTAAAATTCAGTTCACAAACAGAGCTAAAGCAAAAATGAAAAGACATCCACAGTAACACTAACAGCTAATGGATCTTTAAGCATACATGTATATACACATTCAAGGTCATTCTTGGTACCTGGATGCTTCAGTAAGCACACACAGTATGCCCAGGGCAATTGTCATGCAATGTACCTCTGTGAGTATGGTATTCATGGCATTGTGTTGCATTTTGACTAAAAGAAGCAAGTGACTTTTTGAGAGACTGGTGTGGCTGTTTTATATTCTATTCAATTATTGAGAATGATTGATCATTTGATCATGTTGAAGTTATCAATGATACAGTATTTAAAAAAAAAATTAATTTGACTGCAAGAATGCAATAGCATACACCCCGGGGCACACTGAGGCCAGTTCTGAAGTCAGCTGACAGGGCCCTGAGTATCATCTACATGCGTACTATACAGAAATGAATGGAAAACCACCAATAACCAAAAACAACAATCATCAACGATGGCATAATATTAGTGCACACATGTTTTACTTTGATTTGATACTTAGTGACTCACAGCTCAAATCTCTAAGAATGAAATCAATCAATCCTGCCTCTGAAGAAGAAATTGTGACAAATGATGGAAGCTGTGAGAATATAATTACAAACGTGCTGAAGTAGAATAGGCCAAACCCGGAATTCGAATCGGCCACGGTACAAACAAAGCCATGTGCGCAAACGCGCACAGACGTACGTGTATTTCCATACGCGTTCAGTACACATGTGGGTTTGTTTGTACCGGCATCACGTGATTATTTGGGCGTACTGAGTATGTAGAACGGCGTACGCATCGCGTCCTTTTTATTCCGGAGTAGAACCATTGACACCGTAACAAAATAGTGCAATCCATTTTCTTTCCTGAGTGAAGACTTTAAATTTCACTTGCATTAGGTAGAGCTCATTCCTGAGAATTCCAAGCAGTATTTTGTGTATTTTTGTATTTGTATTTTAAGTCTTTATTTAAAGCACTACAGGCCACTGGCCCAATGTACAGTATAGAAAAACAAAATACAAGATTCTAGTACGCTGAAGGTCAGGGGATCAACATGAAGTTTAACGTGAACTACAAATTGTGTATGAAAATATTTAAGTACAGTAAGTCTCATTTAGAAACAGTTGTCTCTTTCGAAACGCATAAAATATATATCGAGCAGTGTTCCTAATAACATCTGGTTTTCTATTTCTCATGAAATGAATAAATTTATACTGAGATAATGGTTGCTGTGTGTATTTTATGCCATTCAACGGAGTGACTATTTTGAAAAAAATTGAACATCAGATTTGACATACCGTCCCCAGTAAGACCACTCCACATTGCTGCCATCCAAGCCAACTCCATTGGAGGGAATCGCATGTTATTGATACAGCAGTCAAATTGAGTCTATAAAATTCAAAAAAGTCAAAAAGAACTGGTGAAAGAATGATGCAACTGTGAAAGATATCCACTTTGAAGAAAAGAGATTTATGTGACAAACTATCAGAGCGGCAAAGTATGGGTATGGACTCAGTGTTTCTTCTGTCCAATTTTCCTACATGTAAGCCAAGACAGTGGAAATCCATCATTGGCAAAATGCTTGCAGAACACTAAGTTAGCTTGCAATACTCTGAGAGTCCACAACAATAATCCCCAAGGTTTCACATACTCCCTGTCTGCATCTAAAAAATTGAAACATCATTCATTACACTAGGGTGGTATTCATTTATGCAAATGAGATAACACACCGATTCTGTATAACTGAATATTCATTAACCATGCATAATATTTGCTACATCTAGTTGAGGAACGGTGACAACTTATAACACATCAAGTCAGATGAATATATCGACTGTACACTGTATTGATTGTGTTGGTCTGATTCCTTCTAACAATACACCCTACTGGACACAATTTGGCAAAACTAACTTAGACCAGTGGATATTGAAAACTTCTATGTGTTGAACAAGGCAGTGTAATTTCTATTACGTACCTGTTGAACAAGTCAGTGTAATTTCTATTACGTACCTGTTGAACAAGGCAGTGTAATTTCTATTACGTACCTGTTGAACAAGGCAGTGTAATTTCTATTACGTACCTGTAACCAAGAAATGACATGTCTGGTCACAGCCACTGTGCCTTTGACTAGGAGCACTGGTAGATGGACAAAACTCTTCTGTTTTGCTATGAAGTCTGTATCTATTTCCACAGAGCAAAGTATGCCAGTGAATATTACTTTGCCTTCCTTGCTTCCATTTGAAGGCTTGGCTCTGACAGTGATCTCAATAGCTTCTGCATCATCTGCAAAAAAGGAAGTGCAAATAATGGAGTTTGAGTATGCATCCCATAATCACTGTTACTTGTAACTCTTGATAATATTAGTCACTTTGGTTCTTTACTTTATCAACCATTTTCTAGGTCAACTACTCTACAGAATGAGGAAGGACGCTTTGCCAAAATTGTCAACACAGCCTGTACACCAGCCTGTACATCCTGTAATCACAGTTACTGGTAACTCTTGATAATATTTGTCACTTTGGTTTTTTTAATTTATCAACCAGTTTCTAGGTCAACTACTCTACAGAATGAGGAAGTATCTTTTGCCCAAATTGTCAACACACCCTGTACATCTGTGCGGTATAATGTTATTGTTGACGACTGAATATTTGCCTTGACTTGGAATTCCCATTACACCTCAAGCTTATACGCACCATTTTGACACGCAAAATACAGGGTATTTCAGCATGCTTTACTTAGGGAGGACGCTTTGACAGTGTGGTCTACACATACTGTATGACCAAAATTAAAAAAAAAGCTGTCAGAGTAACAAGAAATGAGGTTGTAATTTTTGAAACAGAAAAATGATAATTTTAAAGATGATGTTCTCACATCTTCGTCAACATGTTTGATGGATAAGATATGACCGAATAATCTTCAAGGTATACAGTCACCTGTGACCTACATATGCCCATATATGGTCAAAGGACGTTCCTTGGTATTCAAAATGCCCATGTGTGGGCACTGTTTTTAAAAAGCGGCCACCCGCTTAAAATCTGTGATTGGTTAGATTGTCTCTTTCCGTAGTAACTGTAGCAAAATTGGAACAGGTGACAGTATATCTTTCAGGACTGGAGAGTAATAAAACTGTTGAACCATAATTCACCCAAGATAAATTGCAGTACTACAAAATCACTAGATAAAATGGACATGAATATGTGACAATGCATTGAATCATGGCAAGCTAACAGAAGACTCCTTAGCTTTCACATTCTGCAGCATCAGTCCTAAAAGGGTTTTTTATGAGGTGACTAGGATATTTGAACTGGCAGACATAAATACAGCAATTGATGTTGGTCGTTGACAGAGTCTAATTGTAATGATTACCGTCGCTAAAGGAGACTCCGCCCATGGTCTGAAACACAGCCTTGTCACCAAGTTCACTCTGTGTGTCCACCGCCAAGCCTTTCTTGTTTTCCTTAAAAAGAAAAACAGCAGAACAGTATAAAATATTTTGAACTGGCTACAACAAGTACCAGCATGACATTTTATCTGAGGTAAGCACCAGGGGTTAAATAACTTTTGAAGATTTCTGAAGTCTTTGAGTCAATTTAGGAATTTCTTGAAATTTCTGTTCTTGATCCAAAGACCAGACATATAATATCTGGAAATTTTGCTGAAACACACTGCCGAGCTAAGGGAAAATCAAATCAGCTCAGAGGGTACATTGGTAAACAAATTATTTACACAGGACTGTGAATTACAGTAGCATGAGGTGTAAAGTTCAAATTGTGTGATGGACTTGTTGTGAGTTAGTTCCTCATTCTCTTCAGTTTACTGACTTGTAGTACATGACAAAATATATACAATACCACAGAGGGAGTGAATGAAAATGTCACGAACCCTTGACGTTGGCATGATGGATTTAATTTATACAAACAAATGCTGAAAATCCATTTGGCCTTTATTAAAATGATTTGTTGCAGGCACGAGGAGACCCCCTCTGTGGATAGAGATGTCACATGAATTTAAATAGAAAGTAAATGAGTTTACAATATATTTTCCTAGGGAGGATGTACAAGTCATATTATCAAAACTACGTAGTACCCTCCCCCTAAGGTCTCTTTTCATGATGACATGTAAATTATTACATCTTCTTTCATTTTAGATTCTCTTCAAATGGGCAAAGATGAAATAGAGAGTGCAGTCATCATAAAATGCACTGGTTTAATTTCTTCCAAGCATGAATGTTACAAATGTTTGGAAGAGAAACTCACTGCTAAGAAAATAAATCATTGTGAAATGTTCATATTAAAAATACAACTGAAAAGGTACTTACAACCTCTAGATACATGGATAGTTGTCTGGAGTATTTCTTCAAGTCAGGTTGCAGATGTGAAAACTTGTAGAGAGGTGTTACTCTATAAACTCTCCAAGTCTTTCCCACCAATTCTGTGGTTGCAAGTGAAAAGATTGGTGACGTAAACAACTTTACAATTGTACTTATGGACAATAAATCTGTAAACCATAGATCAAGTTGGACATAGGCTGACTACATATAGATCTTACTTAAATTTGGGTCATTTTTCTAGAATTGGAATCCAATGAGCATGTAGAAACTTCTTCACATTATGTAACTAAGAAATTACCAAAATGAATATGGTGTTCCACAATCACCAGATATCCTTGTGAATATCATGAACGGTACACCAGCATCTGTAACCTATGGATTTCCATCATATCGATGGACTTAGAATTCAATGACAGTCCAAGACCTATAAATTTATGTGCGATAAATCTACTGAACTATGCAACGTCCTCTCTGTGTAGGTTGAATTTTTCTTCTGTATGTTTAGCTGATGTGTTGAAAGCATACTTAAATGTAGTTTGCACTTAATTGTAGAATACGGTGTGTTTACATCACATTCTGAAATATTAATACTATATTTTCAACTTGGATGTAAAATTTTACTTTAAAAGTGTGCATAATACTGTTCATCACAAAATACTGGGATTTGTGTCGCCATGCACTGTTAATTATGTTGTCTTCAATGCTGCAAGTCTCATACAGTACCTCTGCTGTACAATGTAGTCCAATACTATCCCTGTATTTTGTGAATAACCAGTTGCCTTATTGTATCTTTTTAGTGACAGACCCATACATACTGTGGTAATAAAATATATAATTATAATCATAGATACGATATAAGGTGTACATTATAATGCAATATGTTTGCTACGGTTTGGGAGCTCAGGGGATTGGTTTGAGAAACCTGGAACCATGTCTGTGGCTTTTCAGTAAGAGTGTCGCTGTCTATGGGAACTTTGCTAAATCAGTCTTGGTACAAATACATGTATGTACTTTTTGCAGTTGAAAAAAAATACACGCAATATTTACCTTGTGCTCTGGAGAGAGTTTCTGTCTCTGCATCATGCTGTGGAATTCTTCTCTGTCCCTTGCCTATGACAGAAAAAAAAACAGAATTCACAATATGATGTATTCGAGATGCATTATAGAGTTGAATAAACCATGGCATTGCTTTCCCATTTATTGACCAATGTTTAGGATAACCATGGAGATAGTTTCTACTTCCATTGAATAATGATGTGCTGAAATCTGATTGAGTGATTGATTTACCAAGATACTATCTTAATCCTTCCAAACATACAATTATAAACACAACAGTGATTGAATTGTGAAACTAACTGTTAATGTTACAGTTTTGAGAAAAATAAAACTTGTAAATGAAAATATACCAACTTTTTAGGTCACACTATACATTTCATTGAACCCTTTTCTCCGAATGTTACTATTCAAACTTACCAGACTGAATTTTTGTAATCAAACTTCAAAGATCAAATTATCTTTCATGTGTTCTTTCTTTCAATGATGTCCATCAAAAGCAACCTCTAACCGTATAAGGGTCGGAGTGCCTGCACAAGTCTGAATCTTTCAGTTTAATCAACACTATAAAATAACGGATGTTTATTTTTGAAATATCAAAATTACACCAATTATTTTTCTGTTATTAGAAACTTGAATTTCCGATTTTTTTTTTATATGCCATGAGCATCAACCAGAATAAAATTGAACTTGGCAAAAAAAACGTCACTTACTCTTCAATCTCCTTGACCTTGGTGTTTTTGTGTACGGAGTGTGTCGCCTGGCTGGCCACGGTGTAATGGTAGCATTGGCCGGGGTTTGGCTTTTCTGGGAGGCAAGCTGAGGAGTTACCTGGGATTCAGTCAGTGGAGTCCTTGATGTTGCCATGGTGGCCTGAAAGGCATGTAAGTGTACACAAACTTGCCATTTGAATGTGTACTGACAAAATGTAAATCTGGCAACATAAAATTTCTTTTTAAACTAAACATGTTTCACATACATCAAAAGGTCAGAGGTGTTTGTAGTGTCTCTGCTACCTCCATGCTTTTATTGATAAAAGGCCTTGCGTTACAGTGTAGAACAAAATCATACTCACTGTATCAGTGTAAATGACATAGACAGGCTTTGATTTTGGTTTGGGTAGTTATCGGTATTATCCGAGGGATCCCGATGTTGGGAATTGATGCTACATTTTCGTGAGATGGCGCGCCTAAACCTAAAACTTCTGCGATCCGTAGACATACCGCTCTCTAACAACACACTACCTCCATGAACAACACAACTATTAAAAGTAGAGCATCGTTGCCTCACTCGACGAACCACAACAACGTAGCAAGAGCGTAAATGACATAGACAGGCTTTGATTTTGGTTTGGGTAGTTATCGGTATTATCCGAGGGATGTTGGGAATTGATGCTACATTTTCGTGAGATGGCGTGCCTAAACCTAAAACTTCTGCGATCCGTAGGCATACCGCTCTCTAACAACACAACTAAAGTAGAGCATCGTTGCCTCACTCGACGAGCCACAACAACGTAGCAAGAGCACTGCAGTGTAGCCAAAGCCTGCACTGCAGTCAAACTCTCGAATGTACTAATTGGACACAGCAAGCGCAACGGATCTTATAAACACTTTCGTTTGAAATATAAGTCTGAGACAAGTGCTGCACATTTGAACCAGCTAATTTGACCTACCTTTGGACTGAATGAGTGTGAAGCTTTTACTTTACATGTTGGACGAACAACACTGATGGACGTTTGGGTCTTTCCTATTTTTTTTATACGGGCGCCCTCCTATCCCATTATGCAGTTCGGCTGTCATCCTCGTTCACGCAATCATACTCTTATCAATGATTACTTTTCACATTTCTATGAGAAGAAGGTAAATAAAGAGATACTTTGTATAAATTGTAATGTAGCACATTCTTTTTGATACGAAAATGACTTCAAACTCTTCTAATAAACTCTGAAAATTTTTGAGTATTTAAAGTTGTGATGACCGGTAGATTAACGAGTTTTCAAGATGGCGACGCCCTTGAAAACTGTGTGTTTACCTGGAACAATTTCGTGTCGTATCGCGAAATGGAAAGTCAAACCCGGATCAACTATAAGCCAAGGAAGTGTTCTTGCCCTCTACGAAACAGTGAATTCAGAAAATGGGGACAACAGGCCTGTCGAGAAGCTAAAATTGAAGTCGAATGAGGCGGGGACAGTACAGGAATTAGTGGCGAAGGAAGGTCAAACGATAACCCCTGGGTAAGGTTTCTTGTCTCTAGCACAAATTCCATGCGCCATTCAATCACCCCAACATGATGAGCGTATTCCTAACATTTTATAGGATAACATTTCATTTCTATCGTCTTTCTACAAATCGTAGATATCAGTTTCGCGTAAGGTCGTGACCTTTGACCCCACAGATTAATTTGTTTACAAACAATTTTTTCAGGACCGTGTTGATGTACTTGGAAGGATGTACGCACCCGACAGTTATGAAAGATATGTGTGCAGAATGTGGAGCAGATCTTAGAGTGTAAGTATTGTCAAGACTGCACACTAGGGTTAATGATATTATAGACTAATTACCATATTACACAATACTTTATAAATAGCATGAAGCGCATCATTTATATATTCCAGCACTGTGCAACATCCCACTTAAGAAAATGAAAGTACAAACTTAATCAATATACATAAACAAGAGACGGCTATCTTTAATTTTTTAATCACCAGACAAAAGTTTAAGAATTTTTAACCGATCACAAGACATGACAACTATATTTCCATGTATACATGTGTCTGAAAGGGAGTGTAATTTCTGTTGTAGTATACAGATCTGATAATGTAATTCAAGGTCTACATAGGCAACAGCGTGTATATGCTTATCTCATGATCTTTTTAACACCGTAATTTACAATCACAAGTGTCTTTTGTCACTTTACATGAATGTACGGTACTATATTTTTTCTCTCATTTTGTCCTTCAGCACTGATGGTCATCCGGGTGAGCGTTTACAGCCATCAACAGCATCAGTGGCAATGGTTCACAGTGTACCAGAATTGCAAGTTAGCCAAGAGGTAATTCCATGACATTTACAGACAAACTATTGAAATCCGTTTGTGTGTTTTTTCAGATTTGATTTTTTTCAGCACATTTTTTCAGTGTTTTAATGTAACCACGGAGCATACATATGTGGTATGTAATTTATGTAATAGATGACTTACGACATTGGACCAAGATATTGGCTAGTGAGCAGTAAAATAGTTGTCTCCATCATATTTCATAATTGTATTTAATATCTAAATCAGGGCTTTATTATTTCCCTCATATTTTGTGTTCTTGTTGTTTTTCTTATCCATCATATTTAAACCTTGCTATGCATGCCAACATCAAGCGACACAGTGTACATTCTTCATTTCTTTTCAATGATATTTTTGTTTTCAGCAAGCAATTCAGCTTGCAATGGCAGATGAACAGCGATTACTGAAGAGCAGGAAGCTGGTCTGTATAGTTGACCTTGACCAAACAATAATACACACTACAATGGATAACGTTCCACAAAATTTAAAGGTAAAATGTAGAGTTTTCCCACCCAAACAAATGTAGTATTTATTCTCATTTTTTTCAGTCTTATTTCTGATCTTCAAAATCACACAGTTCCGTACATCTCACACCCATTGTTTTTTATAACCTTTTGATTTACAGTCGTTCACTTCTGAAATACATTCGTAATGTATAGTTTCATCTCCAATTCACACTTAAAATACGATGCATAGACCTACCTTGTAGAGTGTTCCTTTGTCTGCATTTCTGCCAAGCTTGTTCAACGTTAATATCATGGTTTTAGCTTGAACATCCAAACATCAGTGTTTCTGATAGAATCAGGACTCATGACTCTCACCTTGATTTAATTCAAGACTTTTATAAACGTCAATCAAAGATTGAAAAAGTTTTAGGTAAATTGAAAAGCTTCACTCCTTCAAACGTTTCGGGTGAATCACTGATACCCATAGGAGTCTTTACACAGGCAGTGAGAATATTTACATCAGGAAAATATTAATTGATCTTTTCAATTTTTCTAAAAAATCTGCAGGATGTCCATCATTTCCAGCTTTGGCCAGGTCCGCAATATCCGTGGTTTCACACACGTGTAAGACCAAGGTGTAAGTCGTTCCTTGAGAAGATTTCCAAACTCTATGAGCTACACATATTCACATTTGGTGCCCGTCTGTATGCCCACATGATAGCTGGTTGCATTGACCCAGACAAGAAGCTGTTCTCTCACAGAATTTTGTCCAGAGACGAGTGTTTTGATCCCAATTCCAAAACTGCCAATCTCAAGTAAGTTTAATCTATTACCAAACTTTCCATATTTGATTTTTTAACAAACTGAAGCACACATACTTGTCAAAGTGATAGATCTTGCTCCTAAAAATTACTCAAAACACATGAAATTGTCACCAAACTAAGTTATTTCCATTGACCTCTCTACTAACATAAAAAATTAATAAGACCAAGCATAGACAGGTGGAGCGGAAGAAATATTAATTTACACTCCGATCACTCCATACTCTTTTTTAAAATTTGCCACTTTTCGCGTGGAAGAGTGCCATGTATTGGACACATATATGTTTTGCCTTTGGTGTAGTGTACCAGTACATAGTCCAGAGTGCTCCATGAAAACCTGTCTCATTTGTGTACAGGGTTTGTATATCCTCACTGGTGGTTATTTTTTTGTTGACATGTATCTCACTGCTGGTTTAATGTTTGACCTTGTCATCGCCTGTCTTGTTACCATGCATTGCTCCAGGTCCATCTTTCCATGTGGTGACAACTTGGTCTGCATCATAGATGATAGAGAAGACGTATGGAATTTTGCTCCCAACATGGTTCACGTCAAGCCATACCATTACTTTGAAGGTACGGGAGACATAAACTCCCCAACGCCAGCCAAAGACATTGAACAAGCAATGCCAGGTAAAACTAAGATGCCGAAAGAAGGTGACACTCCATCCATTCCCGACAACAACAATGTCAAAGGTCAAGAAGATGTTGTCTGTGAGAAAAATGAAGAGTCCTCAGAGAGTGATAAGGACAAAGAGGAAGAGGCAGAAGAGGAGAAAGAATCTGTTTCTGAAACAAGAGAGGACGAAAATGGCAATTCTGGAAAAGAGGGAGGTGATGCGGACAATCAGGAGAATGTTGAGACTGAAAAGACTGAAAAAACAGAGGAAATCACAAAGATGGACTCTCAGAAAGAAGGGGAAAGCAAGATGGATGACAACACCGTCTCCCCAAGCTCAGAGAAAACAGACAAAAATGGGGTTACTGGAGAAAAGAATGAGAAAGGTGATTCCAAAGTGGATGTGGACAAAGATGAGAATGATTTTGCTCCTGACCAAGATGACGACGATTATCTTTATTACCTTGAAGACATTTTGGAGCGTATTCATCACAAATTCTATGAGATCCATGACAGCCTCCAAAAGAAGCAAATGGACTCCATAGAAGCTGAAGTTCCAGATTTGAAGATGATAATACCATCCATTCGGAAGAAAGTTTTGATAGGAACAAACATTTTGTTCACAGGTGTGTTCCCAACGAACATGCCGCCGGAAAAAAGCCGAGCATGGAAGGTTGCAAAAGCTCTGGGAGCCAATGTTCAAACTGCCTTTGTGGCCAAAGGGAAAGACAGTAAGAACCTAGCCAACGCTACCACACATGTTGTGGCTGCTAACGCAGGCACTGCCAAAGTCAAACAAGCTCAGTATTCAAAAGGCGTGCACATTGTCACACCAGAGTGGCTTTGGTGTTGCTATGAGAGGTGGGAACGTGTTGACGAGAGACTTTTCAAACTGTTTATTCCAAAACCAACAAGTTCATCCTCGAGTAGTCGAAGCAGTAGCCCCCCTCTCAAAGTACAGGAGCCAAAGGCAGAAAAACCTCAAGAACCGCCTTCGCTTCCCGTGTACGATCCCGTCACTGGTAAGAGAGTCAGGAAAACTATCAATCAGAGCACCGATCAGACAAAACAACCAAGTCTCAGCGCAGGCCCGCCTAGGACTGGGTTGAAGAGGCCAGGCCAACAAGATGACAATTCGCAAGATCGAGATATGCTTCAACGGATGTACAGAAGGCAGCCAAGCATCTCTGAAACCATCAATCCACTCTACAGTTTCTCATCAGAAGAACTGGAAGACATGGACAAGGAGGTTGAGGATATCTTCGGAGACAGCGATAGTGAGAGGGAGCGGGAATCTGAATCTTCTCCCAGCAGTGATCCAGAGACACTGGGAAGCACAACGAAACCTCCTTCGTCGTCCAGTGAGGAGAGCCTTTCCGGAGAACATCCCAGAGGATGGCGGAAAAAGAGACGTCGCCGTGCAACAGATGAGGAGGAAGATGAGAACCTGATGTCAGCCAAGTGTGCACGGCTTCAGCGTGACAGCAGTTCAAGTGCAGGGTTGAGTGAAGAGGACGTAAGCAGTGACGAAGACAAGATGGCCGCTGCCATTGATGATCTACTTACCTATAGCAAAAAGCTATAGTCAGCAAAAAAACTGTCACTGTGTATTTCTTCGTAAGAAGCACTTTTGTCTGTACATATGTAGTTTAATTATTTAGTCAGATCATCCTTTTTTTCTCTAGCAGCAACCACTTTGCATGATTTTGTCTGTAAAGTTACTGAACTATATCAACCTGAGACGATGGAGATCTAAAACCATCTGATCAGTCCTGTTGCCCGGATATTAAAGACCTCACTTCTTCAGCTCAGCTGAACAGAACACTTTCAGAATAGGTGATGCTGGCAATGCAATGACTTCTTAGCAAAATGATGGCATGTATATCCACAGCCAACCTTATCTCCCCAGCTGCCACATTGAACATTTGAATTAGAAGAGACACAGTAAGAGACTGAGAATCAGGGCTTATCGTCTGTGCTAGCTTTCTCGTTGATAGTTTACAAACTACAGATCATGGTTTAAATTGTTAAACATTGGCAAATTTTGTTGAAATTGAGGCTCAAAGCGTAAATTCTGGTCATATGAAGTATTCTGGTCATATGAAGTATTCTTTCTTCTTGTATACAAGTCTAACTTGAACTCAGGAGTTTTATAGTTCAGGAACTACTGTGAGCAAGAAGTGAGTCGTGGGTATATGTAAATCATCAATCAATGTGTAAACATTTCTTAAAAATCTGGTCAGCATCATATATAGGTTTTGCAGTCATCCAAACTTGTACGCAGTATTCGGCATCCCGACAACACCCAGTTGTATTTAACTTTACAGAGTTTAGAGCTTGGGTCAAACATTGGTCAGGACTTGCAAGACAAATGAAATTCCTTCAAGATTGAAAGATAGAAGTACGACAATACAAGTCATGCCCATTAATATCAATACATGTACATTCTTGTGGGAAAAATTTCCCCAAAAACAGTATTGAAGATGAAGCTGACAAATATTGCATGCCTCACATCTTCACATGAAAGCCAATATTGCTAAATCGGCTGCATGTAATGTCCTGTGAAACGTACAGTGTAATGATTGCAGCATAATTGTAACAAAAACGAGAAATGGTCACACCATATTCTCTCCAAACATCATTTTGTGGTGCTGGGAAAAAAATTTAGTTCTAGCAGTCAACAGTGAGCAGTTGGTTGCAAACATTTCTCAGGACTAACAAGTCCCAAGTTTTCCGTATTCAATTCAGTACATTGACTGGGCATCCAGATTGAGCCATGTACAAAAGTGAATTTCAGACCAGAGGATTTTCATTTGTCCATGTCCTGTAGTGATTAAAATTTCGTTGACAGACCAAATACAATATACCGCTATATCATAGTACCTACAACACAACATACCATTTGTTTTTAAAAAAACAGTGTATAACTTTTCATGGCCTCTGTATAATGTACACATGTAAATTAAATACATGGGGGATAGGTAAAAATTTAGATGAATATTAAAAAGGAGGAAAGATAAATCCAAACAAATCAATGTACACCCCTGTTTTTTAGTAGAGAGTAATATCAGAGCCATGCCATCAATGCTATTTTGTCACACAGGCACTGATGAATGCCTGGCATGGGATCCTCATGAAGGATTAGCTTGTAAAGGATTAGTAATGATTAGTAGGTGGAAATAAGCCAAACAGTGGACAATAGGTGACATTTTAGAGTACAAGAATTCCAAATATTCAAATATTCAGTGCAGGAGCAGTTCTTTATAACATATTCAGACGTCTTTAAGGTTTTGTTTTTTTGCAATGACAATTCAGGATGGTGAACCTGGTTTATTCTTGTGTCAAGGTTTTTTATTTTACTACAACTATTGTAACAACGTAAAATATTTTTTTGATACATACGCTAGTTTTGACTACTTACAAAACAAATCTAGAGTCTAAGCATGGAATATTATCACAATGAGCAAATGTACATGTATAGTTATGATTTTCCTGACAGGACGTGTGAAATAATTGATAGTTTTTGCGAGTGTTTTGTAAATCTTTGTACAGTATAGTATTAGTAGTGTTTATCCCGAAACGGTAAGTTTTACTTTGTCAAGCTAGGCTTTAATTTGATAGCAACTGCTGAGGTGTATGTGTTTATGCCTATTGCTGCTGTTCAACTACAACCCACAGGACATTTTGTGTATCTTCCTAGGCGTTTTACTGTGAGATCAGAAGGTGACGTGGTACAAAAAAAATCATTTTAATGTCAGTGTTTGACGGTGTAAGACAAGAAGTTGATTCTCACGAAGAGGATGTGATGTACCTGCCTGATGTGATCTGTAACTTAACCCTTTCACCCCCAGTTCCCTGTATACAGGTCCAACTTTACCATAGAAAACAATGGATTTGGGACAAACCATGGTGGTGAAAGGGTTAAATCTAATTGGTCCAGTCTTGTCATGGCCATCAAGTGCATTACTACAACTTGGCCACTTCAATATGTCGTCTCAATGTTGTATGAGAAACTTAGATCCATATTTAATAATATTTTTTGTTGTCTGCAGTATTTCTAAACACAATAACTGATTATGTTAGTATACCTATCCTGCAGTCAGACTATTCCCTATGCCGTGCATATCAGCACATGTATTATGGTGATACATCGCTTAAAAGAGAAACTTTTAAACTTTAAACCATTCTCTTTCATAATGCAGAATGAAAATTAGAGGTCAACATTCAAAGTTTGTCCACTTTTAATTTTACTTTGGAAAAATTGAAATGCAAAGTGGCCTCAAAACCCCTTTTAATTCTAAGGAGGAAAAATTTGATTTTGACACAAAACTACTTTTGTATGCTCCAATGGCATCAAAGTGATTTCACACTGGTAGCAGACACTAAAAGTATTGTCAAAATATGAATGTTTGAAAAACCTTCCTCTGTAGTAAGTCAATTGCCCTGTGACAATTCTATTCATAAACAATAATAACAATACCATATCAGTTTCCATACCATGCTGTACCGACAAGGAATGCCAAGCAGTCAGTATCACTTGCAACCTCTTATTCATTGCAGTACAGTAGTACCGGAAATGTAGATAGAAGTATTTGTGTTCCTGTGCATATGTTTATCCACATATATTGTGTTTGTAATGCTAAAACATGATTTCATCACCGCTTTTCCATTTTCCATTGAACACTTGAATAGTCAGAGTGTTTCATTTCATTCTTGAGTTGGCCTATTATAGAACTACTGTAGACCATAGATATCTTTAAATAGCTTACTCAAATGAGACAGACCAAACTACCAAAAATAACATGAATCAACAGCCACTTTATATATGTCCTCAAGGCATGAGAAATCTGTTCCCCATTTCACATAGACTGTAGAAGGGAAATTCTGCTCCAAAGTCTATGGTTTCAAGCCACTGAGAGGTCATATCACCCAATGCCTGTTTGTAATCTAGCAATTACCAGTGGGCACACTTACCAAGATGGACTCAACATAGACAAAAGTTCTGATGTACATGTTGTAAACATACGAGTAGGCAGCAATATGCATTTACACGGACATTAGGCAGCATTTTTACCCAAACGTACATTCCAGTTTATAAGTGTGTCATTTTTGGATTTTTTTTCAATCTTCACTCTTTCTATCGCAACCAAGTTATTGACTGTAAATGATTTCCAGCTTCAACTCTTCCTTTTTGTTGCTGTTTTCCACACTTCTGACATTTCTATGAAATCTGTAATGAATACACGTAGCATGTAAAGTCAAATTAAAATAGGTGTTTCATCGCTTCTCTATGAACCTCATTCCCAGATAATGATTTATTATTATCTGCAGGATGTGTTTTTGAGTATGCGTGAAATAGAGAGGTTGAGATTGCACCCATGGGGAACACAATGCAGAGTGGCTTAAGCGGCTCGCGCATGTAACAGTTTGCACAGCTCACACACCCAGACTCACAGTCGCATTGACTGGAGAATTTTGCTTTGATATGGCGTTAATAGAACACAGTGATAAAAACTTGAAATACTTGGATTTTAATTTTAATTCGAACAACAGTACAAAGCTATGGGGTAAAACAAATGACAATGTTGATTTAAGAAACCTTGAATTTCGACGTCTGCCCTCATCTTAGATTTCACAGCAGGAGGTACTTTGGCTATGTTCAGCACAAACTTGTATCCTTTTTGTTACCTAATTATCTCAAAAGTAGATGGCAATCAATAAAAGCAAGCAACAAAAAAAAATGAAAGGAATGTTAGTATGGAACATCAAGTCTAAAACCAAGGAAGCATAAAAATCTCTCCTAAAATAAGTGTGTGAAAAATGGCTGTTTCACAATGAAAACAACTGCCAAACAAGAGAATACTTGACATCATCCAATTATGATAAAACTGCGTAGTAAACGATGACTATCCTTTCACATTCTGCTAATATGCAACCTTCATTTCTCTAATAACAGTGGCTATGCCTTTTGAAATGAAATTCATTATTTCTGTTCCAGAAAAACAAGCCTATTTTCTTTCACTTCTCTCTAAAGTATGTTGAAATACAAAGTAAAAGCCCTGCACACAAATTGGATTGCACACAGTGTTCAATGTTATTGTTGACAAACAAACATTTGGACTTGATAATGGGATAGAACAAGAATCTCCATTTTACGAAATGAACAAATATATTTGAAAATACACCAAAAGTTATGTGTACAGTTAACGGAGTAAGTCGCTATCCTTTTTACTTCATTAGAATATTTCATGAGAAAGATGATTTTATTCTACTGACTGAAACATGCATAGCCATGGACTAAACTGTCACTCTGTGATAGATGGAGTTGGTAAATACTTAAATGATGTACTTGCTGGTAAAAAATGCATGACTGAGGAAAATAAATGTGCAATATTGGAATATTGACGATGAGTCATAATCAAAATATTTGCATACTGAAACATTATTCATAAATTCACTCTGCTTCAGTAAATAATTTTATGTGGCACATCATGCATTAGCAGATGCAATATATGCCATGACGCCTCCAAAAGTAAGTTTAAGTCATGTCAATAAAAAAATATTGTCAACTGCAGTTTCCAAATCAACCCCTACAGCAGGTGGGAATACTCAGTATCCAGCCCATCAGTGCAGCCTAGGTGTCTGTATCCATCAGGTATATTTTGTATTGTTGACATTTGGATTTCAGTCTGAATTTGTATTCAATCACCTCCAACAAGAACACTGGATATTGCGGAGCATATAACAGTGCTAATTGCTAAACAACCAACCAAATACATGCTTTCTCGCTGCAGGAACTATACAAAAATTGTAGGTTTATAGTGTGGTGTGAAATAGAACTCCAGCAGACATTTGAAAATCTGACATTATGCAGTCAACATAATAACTTCAACTTTTCACATGAAGCGATTACACCAAAAGAATGTCAAGCTGTTCAATAATATCCAAGATTGCCCACACTTATTAAGTGAATTCATTACCAAATTACACCCCCTCCCCTTCCCAATAAAAAAAAATTATGTGTTTACTGGTGTCCTTGGTAAGACCATTCACCCCTGTCTACTGGGATTTAAATGGAGGGTAAACATTCTCGCCATCAACTGTGGAATTGTACAGCTTTGCTTACAGCTGAAATTACAAATATTCACTTAAGCCATATGTTGTTTACACATACCAGCAGTGTTTTTGCCTTTTTTTAAAATTCATCCTGTGTAGGTGGCCATATGGCCTTTTACTAGAAAATGCATATACCACCACCTAAATTTCTAGTCTGAAAGTATTTCAAATCTTTTATAGAAAAACCAACCATTTGTTGCCATTTGTAATTGCCATTGACGAGATCAACCGCTTTATGATTACTTGTGATTTGCACATTGATGATGCTCCCTAAAGTATGTTCTCATATAATAGCTACCTTGCTCATTCAATACATTTTACTAAAAGGCCTTTAACCCTTTCACCCCAGTTCTCTGTATACAGGTCCAACTTTACCATAGAAAACAATGGATTTGGGACAAACCATGGTGGTGAAAGGGTTAATGTCAGTGAAGGGTCATTTGAGTTGTTTGCCACGCAGAACAATACATATCTGCAGTGGAATATGAGACAATATTTCTAAATTCTTGTACATGGTGAAATGTGCGTAAATCCTAAAGTGCTAGTGTTTTTTCCCCATTTCACTGACTGACTGACCTCAGAATATCTCCTTGACTGCCTTACTTAAGTTTCATTTCCAGATGGTTTTGACAGGTTTCTTCAGAAACAAAGAATACAGTAGCATGCCGCATGCCGTGCCCCTTGGATGTGTTGAACGATCAGATTTTACGATCAAAGTATCTCTGTGAGAAAGAAAAATATGATATTTGGTACCTCATCATTGGAATTTAAAAAACTACCGTACATAGTTGTTTCCAACAGAATCTGTGATGTGATTAAGGACATTAGTTGTGAAGTAATTTTTGGATAGGTGCTGTTGTTAAATCAAAAATACGTAAGATTGCTCCAATTTTCTGTGCATTTTTAGTACAAGATCCATTCAAACTCTGTCTTTAAAGAAGATCTGTGTGCTCAAAAATTCAACCATTCATTTTCAAGTTGCTTATTACACGAGGGAAACCAGAACTGCTGACTGTAGTGCAAAGTCTGTTCCAATGATTGCAATATGTAGGAAATTCTATTGATATTTGCCTTATGTTTTCTTTCCTGTATGCAGTTACGGTTAAAGTGCAAACACTCTGCAATGGTCATCCATTACCCAAAGTCCTTGTAGTAGAGTCTGGAACTCTGCTTATTAACAAGAATGGTTTTCTTTATAGACTAGATCTGCTGAAGAATTTTCCAGTTGACTTTTTTTTATAGTGTGAAATCACGTGTCCTATAGCAGCAGTGAAATGTAAATATGAAAGAGGGTGGTTCGTATCATGATGGACTTTGCGTATGGAATATCAATTTTCTTGAAACTAAAGAGACATCTACAGGTTTAGTATTATGGTTAATGCTGTAACTGCCCACAAGACACATGATCTCATCTCTCCAGTACTGGATTTTGCAAAAATAAATAAAATGGGAATTCCCCAAATCCAACTTTGCTAGGAACAAACACCTTAATACAGTACAGAAATACTGAAGTGCTGGGCCTTGAGTCGATGGACTGCCTTTCCATGATACTTTAATATCCTGGGATGCTATTTTGAGTGAAAGCTTCAAATAGTGTTTCGGGAGGATTATATTTTTTCTACTGCATCAGTTTACAGCTTCTTGTAAGTTTCTGTTCTTTAGAGAAACCTGTCTGTCTTCACAGATTGGATCAATTATATTAAAACCACACCCAGTGTGCAGTTCTTTCGAGGGTATATCTTTAAACACTCTACTTGGAGGACAGTAGCATTGATGATAGAGTTCATATAGTTGGGTATAAAATTTGGTTGTTAGGATAACTGATCAAATTCCTTTTTTGTTTCTTTAGTCACAGCTTTAGCTGTTACAATTTACCACAATGAGAGCGTATTGCACAGCATATGTACACATGCAGTACATGGTTATAGAATATCACAGCTGTCACAAAGCATATAGTTTATGAGCGGATTTAAAAATTCAAACACACACTTCATATTCAAACAACAGGCTGCTCTGTATCCTATAAATTGTAAAATTCATGCCAGTGAAAATGAAAACATCAATAGACCCAATATTCTCAGGTGAACTCTTCCAAAACAGATTTTTGATCAATTTGTTTAATATAGCCCCTTTAAAATTGTGGATTTTAGCATTTCAAAGGAATTAATTTATTTCAATTATTGTTTAAAATCATAGAAAATGTTATTCCATACCTCACATTATCATTTTAAAGTGGAGAGCTGAAATTCAAGGACGTGCTGTGTGGCGCCCTCTAGTGTTCAACCAGTGATGTAATTTTGTTTATGGACAACGTTAAAGAAGTGTCTGAATGTGCTGCTTGCCCTTTGATATTCTATTATGTATCGTGTACATTATGCAGAATTACTGAATATCTTAATGATATTGACATCACCATCACCTGTCATCAGGTATCCCTCAGTATTTTATCAGTACATGTTGGTAAAGTACAAAGCTCACCTCAAAAAACATAACTTCTGGACTGGTAATAGCGTTGATCGTGATTCCGGGTTTGTTACTAAATATAGCTGCACGCGCGCGACTTTCGGACAAATATGCTGAAATTCGGACAAATTTTGTCGTTGTATGCGCGGCTGTTGTTGCAGCTTTTAGTCTCAGTCATCAATTCATACGAATAAGTGTGACGCTAAATAGCCATTCTAACACTCGCAGGTTTTATTCTCGTCGTTTATGCGGAAAATGCGGACAAATGTTTATTTATGCATATTAATGAGAGGGAACAGTGACGTCATTTGCGATCAGCGCTATTTAATTTTTGAAAGACTTTGTCTAAAATGGGAGTCACGGTATGTCAAGCTGTGGGAAAGCAACGTAAACCCAAAGCAACAAAAAGTTCACATCACACATTTTATTTCATGCTGAGGTATAAAGTCTTAAGTTAGGAAGGAACTCTGCTAAGGCTTGAATCAGAAAGTGTGGTAAAAACTACAAAATGTTCATGTCAACATTCACAATACACACTGGCAAACTTTGTGTTTACTGTCAGTTTTTCATTTGATTTCCACTCCTGGCAAGAGTCAATCAAACACATGGTAAATCGCATACCTATCAAGGGTACGAGGAAATACGATGATACATATCTATGTTAAAAATACTCATTTCATCATCACACTGGAGTTCCTTCATTGAGTTGGCTATCTCCTTTCATTTCCAACTGATTGATGTCTTTTCTGATTTGTTCCATGTTAATGCCCTGTGCCGTCTCATCAGTTCCTTGTACATCAGTGTCTTTGACGGCATCAAGATATGAGAAATATGTACACCTTCTGCCTGTCACAGGATCTACGGTCCTTCCAACTTCATAGACAATCTTTTCCAGTGAATGGTGGATCAGCTTTGATCTTGGTACTGGCAATTCTTGTATTAACACAACATCACCTGCTTTGAGTTCCTTGCCTTCATCAACATGCACATAGCACACTTTGGGTTTGTTGAAGTACTGTAAGAGACATGAAAGAATCATTTTAGTACTTGGTATATGTATGACACTGAAAGTATACCAGTACAGCATCAAAGAGCATTTACTGCTTGAATTGAGAACTATAGTAAAATGTCTGGGGAAATTGGGACATTTTTTATATTCAGTGAGTCTTTTATAATGTGTATATTGAGTTTGATTGAAGTAAAGTCTACCTTTGTCCAGACAAAACATTGGCAAAGAACATTGGTGATGACGATGATGATGTTGATGATGATGATGATGATGATGAGGGTGAATTGCTTTGTTTTAAAAATTATCTTCAGAAGGGGAGGGACACTTTGATACTATCAATACCATGGAGCCTGAGGTAAATCTTTTTCCCTCCATGCTACTGCACTACAACACGCACATATATGCCATGGAGGTCAAGGGAGAAGAAAATTGAAGGTGCTGCTAAGATATATTCTAAAAATAAAACAAGGGAAAAGTATTTTGGTTCATTCACGTTCACATGCATTTACACTTAGAAGAGGTATTTGTACGCCTTTCCCTCTATGAATTCTGAGAACAAAAGACGTTTTACAACAAGGATGCATCCATGAACACCAGATATGAAGCCTTGATGAAGGGATGGATATAACACTTGAACATAGTGATATGCCCAGAACCAGAACGTGTACAGTACATTCCTACCTTCATAACATACTCGTCGAGTTCCAAGTTCAACACCTTCACTTTTGCCGTTCTGTCGACAGTCTTACCGAACACTTGGCCTAAAAGGAGCCGTAACTTTGGAACAACTTGTTGTGCCATTTAAAATGTCTAAAGGAGGAAAGTTAATTGATTTTCAATGAGATTTGGAGAACGCAGCCGATAAGTTTCTAGCACTGAGCAGCATGTGTATGTTAGAGTGAAGGGTTATCACGCATGCGTATTGTAACAACTTACCTGAAAACTGACAAAATGGCAGACAATCAAGAGAAGGGAATGTCAATATTCTTGGACGTGAGTACAGTTGATAATGACGCGCCAGTCGTACAAGTTTCAATTATTGTGACAGTGTATATTTGAGTAACTGCTGTGGTCCTATCCCGGGTTCTATCTACTTTGCTCTAGCTATGATAAGAAGTTTGATATGCCGGTATGCCACTGTCTCACGGCAGTTGGTAGTTTGTCGCACGGTGATGGGCGGGGCCCGTAACGCAAAGTGATATCTCGTAATCATTGTATCGTAACAATTCCTAGAAATGCAGAATCATATGATACAGGTACTAACTACACAAAAATATTAGAGTGATATGGAAGCAGTGCACTGCAGTCAATAGTTTACACTGACAGCAACGTCACCCCATCAGTATGGCTATATAGTGCGCTGATTGATCATGCACTGTTGTTGGCCAATCAGATGTCAATCGGCCAATCAGAGTGTCCCATGGTTCGGCAAGTTTTCCGCAGCAGAGAGAAGTCGTGAAAACCATTATTGTATCTCAGGCATGGCTGTTTAATATCCACTCTTTATCTCCAAAACTCATCGCAATAAACTTTGCCTATTAAACCGTTACACGCCACTATAATTTCATCAACTTCTCTTATTTCTTGTTTTCAATCTCTTCATAGGTGTTCAGGAGAGCAGATAAAAATGGTACTGGTTAATTTTACATTACTTCATTTTCCTTTACTGTTTTATGTAAAGTCATGTGAAAGATTTGAGTTTTTTCCACAATACTAAATACTTTTTCAGAGAATGTTTGTTTTTCAAAAGTCAGCAGCAAATAATAGTACAGTTTACAGAGTTTGATTATTTTTATTATTCTCAAACAAAGTCATCATTTTGTTTGTTATGTAGATGATAATGCATTATCGCTAGAAGAATTCAAGTCATTCTTTGCTGATGGAGTTGTGGACTCGGAGGAACTGGAGAAACTGTTTCATGAGATTGACACTCACAACACCAATAACATAGACACTGGAGAACTGTGTGGTAAGTGTCAGCCATAATTTTCAATGCATGTGGTCTAAGATATATGTAGATAAATAAAATCACATTTTTGTTTCATAGCACA
>LD351493.1:0-11535 GCA_001465055.1 Ptychodera flava | reverse complement strand
ACATTACAAAGCTGAAAGTTATATAACAGTATATTAACAAACAGTTGTAGGAGCCACTGTCAGGGGAGGTACCAGAAGTATATTTCACAAGATCACGGTCCCTCCACACTGTGACAAGATGTAATGTCCTTCTGAATAAAAATGTGAATGAAGTTCCCTGTTTCCATTAAATTGACAAACCTAGAATAGCTCTGATTGCAATGACATCGTTTTCTCTCTTATTAATATGCATAGATAAATATCTGTCCGTATTTGCCACACAAACAATGAAAGTAAAATCTGCTAATGTTACAATGGCTACTAAAAGTCACACTCAATATTCATATGAATTTATGGCTCAGACTCCAAGCTGCAATAACAGCCATGCATACAACAACAAAATTTGTCCGATTTTTAGGCAGCGTTTTAAAGTCGCGTGCATACAGCTATATTTAGTAAAAAAGCTGAAATTGTTATCAACGCTATTGTACAAACTTAGAGATGGAAATAAGTCACATGTCTACAGACATCATTCTGATGACATCAAAATATTTGCTCATATGACACCAGACACATTTTGGTCATTGACAGAGGACATCCGATAAAGTAGATCAAATACTTAGCTGTAATCCTTAAGTCTGCCTTTACAACACCATTATCTAAGTTCTTTATTAGTTTGATAAGAGATTCTAACTTCATACTGCTTTCTTCGACAGCATATTTCTCTCAGCACCTTGGTCCATTCAGGGAAATATTTGCAGCATTGGAGGATGTGTCGGGGTCTGTTACCAAAGCCTTACAATCCACTGCCAAGGTAAAATGCTCACTGAATATTCATTCACTCCAGATTGGAAGAAATGGGTGGCTTGTTGTATCTCTAACTTCATTTATTCATTATGCTGGTAAATATTTGAGACCCCTTCCCATGTTAAAAGTTGCATTTACCTCTGTTGTGTGTGCAGTGGTTGATGAATGCTGACCATCTAAAAGTTATTGAGGATTTTTTGCTCATGGTTTACTCACAGACCAATATTAGGCATGTTCCATCTGTGTTGGGAGGAGGGACACCATGGTGTATGCCTTTCAAGAATATAATACCATCTTTGATCGATTATAAAGATTTTTCCGAAACAAGTTGAGCTGAATGACATCAGGGAGCAAAGCTACTGGAAAATTTGTCTGTCAAACAACTTTATTTTATAAATTTTCCTGCCTCCCAGTTCATTCCTTTTTGTGTATTTCTTCCTAGAGCTACCCAGAGGCCTCATTCAATGAACAGTTTAGTACCAGATTTCTACTGAAAGAAGTTGTGAATCAGCTTAGTGCTCTACAGTATCCAATCGATGCAGCATCTGATCACATGGAAGAAGAGGCAATCAAAGACAGGTCTGTATATACATATATACATACATATATATATACTGTATGTATGTGTATAGAGAGAGAGAGAGAGAGAGAGAGAGAAAACATACAGAAATAATGAAAGTACAAGAATTAAACCTTTGCACAAACTGTCCTCATTGAAACTTTCAACTATTCTCATATCAAATGGAGAATAAAAATCAGGGGTCAGTGTGCAAAGTTTGGTACCAGGGAAACAAATTACCTATCATTTACCGATATTTGAAATTCAAAATGGCTGCCATCCCTTGTTAAATATGTGAAAAGGGAAAATTTTATATATTTGAAAATGTTATTGAGTCTTTGAAGGAAGCTTATTTTTTATTGGCTTACATTGCTTTCCCACAGACCAACCAAGAGTCAGGCAGAGAATGTAGAAGCCATTGTTCCTTCCAAAGCAGGATGGATCAAGAGAAGAGAGAGACAGCAAGCTCTTGCCACTCAAACAAGTGTCCCTTACGAAAGTATGAATTTCAGTCAGCAATAAATATACTAGACGAAGTCGCACTCTCACTGTTTGTTTATCAACATAAATTTGACTCCTTTCATGCAAACCTTTCATTCTCATTGCCCTGTGTGTATATCCACCCTCCTTATTGAAAAGCATGGACATATATCATAGTCCCTAGGTGAGAGAGTTAAACACAGACAGTTTCTATGAAATATGAGTATTAAACAAGTGGTGTTGCTGTGAACAATTAAACATTCTCACTAAAACGCGCCATACCATTTACTGCATTCAAGGTTTATGCATAACCTCATTTTATTGAAAAATAAGCATTACATTTTTGGATTATGCCGATCAAGCTGCCTCTATTTTCTGTGATTTTTTCCACCTCATCTGACCTAACTCCTAACCTTTCTCAAGCTTTGTCAACATAAAAAGATTCCATGATTCATCATAGTTGATTAAGAACTCAAAAGACATTTCGGTTTCAGGTCTTGTCGGACTCTCAGGTCAAGTGGAACGTCTTCAGTCTCTGGTTGACAAACTGGAGCACAAGGTGACCTTTGACCCCATTGATGAAGAGGTTGTTGCCGAAGATGATGATGAAAACACTGTAAGTGTAAATTTCAGCTTGAAAGACTAGACAATGTCAACATTTTGTGTTATTTGCATTTCTAACTGAAGAATATACCTCAAATCCAAAATCTCTGAATCACTTGGTCATTCTGGAATCTGTTCAATGACTACTTTTATTCCCATACCCTTTCTAATGAGTTCACCCTCATCATAAAAAATAGTAGGACTGAACCAAAGTATGAGGGCCCAAGGGTCAGTTTTGGTGAAATCCCAACACATACTGTATACCCTGTGATAGCTTGCGTCATCCCAAATCACGTATGAATAATTTTGTATTTGATGCCCATATACCCTATGCATCCAAGATGCAAGGTACATAAATATTCCCTATTGAAAAGGAATCGTTACCATAAAATTTAAATACTGAAACAATGCTCATTAATATAATTTGCATAAAGAAATACTAATCCACCTTGCATCTTGCACTAAGTGCCTATGATATCTTGCCACATCTCAAAATCATGTGTAAATAATTTTGTATTTGATGATTTTTCACTCAGGTTGTTCTGGTGTGTCGCAACTTGTATGTAGATGAAGAAAAGTACAAGGAATTCAAAAGTAGTCTCACTACATACATAGAAGCGCTCGCTAAGGAAGATGGTTGCTTAAAGTAAGGATTTAATTTTTGCTGTCAGTTCAGGGTGAACAAAAAATCTGCGAAGTAACAGTTTTTCTATATTTTGCATGATTTAATGTCATGGTTTACGATCCAACATGACAGGCGAAGGGTATGATGCAAAATAGACTTGATTACTTTAATGTGTGCCAACAAAATTTTACAAAAAACCAGTTAACTATTTAGACTGAAAGTGATGCATAAGATGTGTTTTATTCTCATTAAATATCTATCATATCATACAGTTTCATCTATGCACAAGGATTTAACTGAAAAATGTGTTCCTGAAATGTTGCTTTGATTTATTTCCATCAGATGCCAAGAACTTCGAAACTGTGAAAGAAAAAAAACCTTGGCAAATCATTATTGTTCGCAGATGACAGGTTGGGCTAGGGTAAACAGGCTTCTTAATGATTTTCACATTGATGTGTGGTCTAATTGTGGTTTTGTAATCACATTTCATTTTGCAGTATCAGTGTCCGGAAATACTCTGACACAAATCACTTTGTCCTGTATCAAATATTTGATTCCATCGACTCATGGAAAAGGTGAGCCGCTCACATCTATTTGATGTATGTCTTTCACAGAGCCAGAATGATGGCACAATTTACAATGAGAGAGTGCAACAACAGTTACAGCAAAATACATACATGTATGTTACAAAATTGTCATGTGAATTGAGTCTCCTGCAGAAAAATCGTTACATGGATCTTCAGATGGTGGATGTTTAGGCCTGACAAAATAATTGCCATATTTGCTTGCCAACTCATCACATCAGATGCATTCTTTGGGTGGAGAGATACCACTGCGTCATATTATAATGGATCTTCCTCAGTTTTTGTCAGAATGCATGAATTTATACTTGCGGAAATATGACTGTCAACTGTGCTATTGCAGATAAGAAATCACCATTAACAGGGTCTCCATTGATCTCATTATTTTTCATTGTCTTGGGGGATTGTTTGTTGTACCGGGTAGTGTTCATGTTTCATGAACTAAAGCCACAGTCCAATACACTATGTAGTACATTTTTCGTAACTCATGCTGTCTAAGTAATAATAAAATTGACCCTGTGACAATGCACACAAACCTTTGGCAAACAGCAGAAGTGTAGATAAATATATTAAGATACTTGTAGTATGCTTCTCAAGACTGAAAGATTCAAACTTTTATTCAAACTTTCCACAAGGAAGCTTTAAACCATTCTCTTTCAACATCAAAAATAAAAAAGTACGGGTCACCATGCAAATTTTGGCACAAAAACAAATTACCCAGAATTTTATAGATTCTTTGAAATATAAAGTGGCTCTTATCCCCATGTAATGTCTACGGGAAAAGATTGAATTTTTCGTTTTTAAGAAAATTAGACTTAAAATTTTATTCACTCTGTAAGAGTCCCACATGCACCTTATCAGCAAGGGATTGCAAAAATTTGAGTCTAAATGTCTTTCCCTTAGGGGCATCCTACCTTAAACATCATGATATGTGTGTGTTACCTGTAAAGTATAAAATGTATTTT
Organism: Ptychodera flava; assembly: GCA_001465055.1. Lineage (NCBI taxonomy): Eukaryota > Metazoa > Hemichordata > Enteropneusta > Ptychoderidae > Ptychodera > Ptychodera flava. The sequence goes on along the minus strand of LD351493.1, from coordinate 6,936 downwards.
ATTCAGCTGTTGGCTTTGTGAAAATGATATCTACCAGATCAGATATGTTGTAATATTCCTACATCAAAATTGTTCTTTTCTTTTCTCCCATAGTCATTTTTCAGGGAAAATTTCGAAAACATTCCAACACAACAATGTAGACTACTTGGAAAAACCAGAGGCACTTAACACCATGGATATTCCGGGTAAGTTTGGATGATGAATCTGTGCAAAAGAAGAAAAATGGATCTTAATTACTTGACATGGACCATTTTTGTGTCGCTTTAAAATTTATTTTGATGAATTTTAAGTGTTACTGCCAGTTTCTGGTCATGCTGAAGCCAGCATGTAAGATAATGTTTTATTGTACACAGGTTATGGTAGGCATGTGAAGATGTCAGTCACCAAACAGTGTAGTTTTAGTAGGAGCTGATCTGTTAGGGACTAAGATTGACCCATCTGCTTTATTCTTTTTTGTTTCAGCAAAATGGTTGGAAGAAAAACGAGAAGCTGAACAGTGAAAACTGCATTTGAATTAATTGAAGATTTACACATGAACATATCTTTCCAAACATCGTCAAGTTTATGCAGTATTATTGAAAAATTAGCAATCTCTGAATATTACAAATTTTGTTACATGCAATGAGTGATCAATGTCTTTCTGCTAATGGAAACATGCTGTAAAACTTTAGGACCCTGCTGTAAGCCTGTTTGCAGATGTACCGCTGGGAAACTGAAATGGTGTTATCGGTGTTACCAGAAATCGGATCATCAAATAATATTTAGTCATAGCTAACTATACATGTATACAACTGGAGAAGATATATCCAGGGTGGGCGAATCCTATCAGTTTTGTGATCCTTGACCATGTATCAACACAAGACTAGCAGTCCTGAAGTCTAATTTGCAAGTGCTGCAAATATTGTCTATCATTCAAGTGGGTTGATTGGTCTTGTTGACTGGTCGAATGACAAAGTCAGTGCTCAGAGTCAAAACTTTGGTGGGTACTACACAGCGGATGACTTGATTTGCCCAGCCTTGCGTGTGACAGCTTAATTGAAGAGTACCAGTACCAAAGAATTTTTGTCCTAATGAAATAATCCCTATATATTTTGATTTTTCTCCTTTTTGTAAACTTCTGCCACTAAGAATTGGATGTAGATGTCAGTCATTTGAGACTGTTCAGTTTGTGGCAGCTATCCCTTTACACACAACTGTGTTGACATACAGTTTGGGAAATTCATTAAAAATAACAAGCAGCTATCAGGGCATGTCACTATAGAATGTAGTTTGTCCAGGCAAAACTGAACCTGCCCTGATGGTTTTTGCTATGCCTCTCATCTCAGCAAACTGAACAGTAGCAATTATTATTATTATTTCCGTCTGCTCATAGGGCAGACAACTGTAACTTTCACCTAGACAGCTATGACTTTACCATCTTTTGGCAGGCAGAGAGGCTGTCAGTTTTGATTTACTTTGTGGTATACCAAGAGGAACTTGCTAAAATGCAGGAGTCAATATTAGTAAAACTTGCCAACTTTCCTCCTTTAGCAAAAGACACAGCATTCTCAATGTCGTAGTAGAAAGCGCATATTTCTGTAGCATTTAGTAAAAAAGGTTTCTTAGTGTCAAACATTCTTTTTCAGAGTACCATATGCCGTCTACCTTTTTTACTATTCTTATGATGATTTCAGACTTTAATGGTTAAACTAGTGTGTTTTCATTTTCTACAAATGTGTCGAAATTGTAAGGTATTTATCATTTGTGGTGTATAAACAGTCCTACACGTCCAGTTTGGCTGCTAGAAATCGTAAAGTATGTTCTGTATATACTTCCACTTTCTCCATGCAAATAAGCATAACTTTTCTCAGTAGCACCATTTTTGTTCATCTATATTTTTGTAGCCAAACGTTTCTTTATACATCTTGTCATGTAAATCTCATGTCATCAAAGTAAATTTTCCCTTACCTCTTGCATGTTTAGAGAGTGAAACATAGTGTACACTGTGTGCTCTTTAAGCTAAAAACAAACACACAACCCGGTGAGTTGTCAACGATGCCAGAAAGTTCAACACATTACAATCACTGGTATTGGGCTGATATCACAAAGAGATTTCCAGAAAATCTTCGAAAATCTTCTTAATTTCATTGTAAAAGATTTTTCTGCAAATGGTCTCAATAGTCAGTTGATGTGTTAGTTCCATGAAGGATCTCCTATTCCACCATAGTTGAGCAATTTTCTGTACCATTGACATTGATTGCAGGGAAATAGAGTACAGGCTTACATAAAGTGCATATTGAAAAGCCCTACATCAATGAGGTTTACGCTCAGGTTCTAATCTGTATTGCATTTATTAGCAACTTTGAATGAAGTGAATTCGAGCATTTGATAGCTTTATCTCACCGCTTAACTCAAGTAATGTGACTTAGCTTCATTTGTTTTCTTTGCAATGAAAAGAAGAATGGATTCTCTCTCAGTAGTGTAAGTACTTGAACAAATGTTCATATACTCACACTTCATCAGATAAAGTTTCATTGGTAAAGAGTTTTTTTTTTGAAGTGAGAAAACTTGACATGTATCAGAGCAGCTATGTGGACGATGTGGTGTCAGTGAAGCGCCCTCACTCGCCTCAAAATTTGTAATTTCATTGCTTTGCATTTTTAATAAACATTGTCTACCGTATAAAATGTATGTTTAGTGTTTGTGAACTCGTGCAGTGGAACCATTTAATTTGATTTGCTAGTGCACCATTCTTCAGTGAAAATGGATGAATTTTGTCACTGAACATGACAACTGGCGTGAATATCACATGGTAATGAACAAATTATGGGGAACTTTAAATGTGTTCACTGTAGAAATAGCCCTGACAGTACTAAAAATGTCAATGCATTCGGGTTCTTTAGATAGATATAAATCTCTAATCCTAGAGAATCAGTATCGATCCAAAATCGCAAATGCATGAAACATTCTGTGTACTCCATGGTTCCTTATTTCTGTCCACCTGCTGCGATGCACGTCCTGTCTGTATTACATACCTAAGCAATAAAGCACATATACAATGTACCATATAGGCTTCGTTCCGGATGTTTCACATAATTTGCGTGACGTGAACAATTCTACAAGAATATCCAAATAAATTGTCTGATAACAACAGAACTTGCATGTTCATGAAATTCAACATTTTAAACACAATAATAATGACGTTGGTGAGGGGAAAAACAAGAGGTACATTTTTACCGTCACAATTCAGAAGCCAGGTAAAACATCGATAATATACATCATACTGTTGAACGGCAGTTATAGAGTTCTCTGATTTTAAAAGAGTGATATATCATGAAACGGGGGTCTTTAGAAAAAATTAAAGGAACTTGCGAAAAGGAGAAACTGAACGCGAAAGATACCGTTAAATTTTAACAATTTAGAAAACTGAAGTCGATCAAACCAATCGATTGATAATATTTATTTTTATTTACACTTAATGACTGGAGCGTCCGAGTTACTCAAATGAGTAATTTTCACCGGGGCTCGATAATTAACAAGTCACAAAACTGTTAAGAATAAATAAATAAGATTACAGCGGAATGTTCTTTGTTATATATTCTTTCAGAAGCACCTTGAAATTTCCAATAGTCGAAGCTAATCTAATATCATTTGGCAGTGAATTCCATAATTTAGTTGCACGATAATGAAAACTCCGTTGTCCAATATTTAAAGCAGATTTCGGAATATAACAATCCTGTCGAGAAACCGAGCGCGTGTGATAATAATGGACATTACTCTGAAATACAAATGAATTCGACAGATAATGTGGAGCACTGCCAGTCATACACCTGAAAGTTAACATTACCATAAAGTATACAATTCTTTATCTAACAGACATGATATTTAACGAAGAAAACAAACTGACTGAAGGGTAATCATTAGGCAATTCAAACAGAATACGAAACGCTCTCTTTTGTAATATGAAAATTTTGTCAAGATTTGTTGCTGTGGTATTTCCCCATACAACACAACAATAGTCAATAGTGCTCTGAATTAATCCATGATACAAAACAAGACGATGGTTCATCGGAATAAAAGGACGTAATCTTAACAAAAGACTAATTCTCTTACTAATAGTCTTACAAAGAAATTCTATATGGTCATTCCATGATAAGCATTCATCAAAAGTTACTCCTAATATTTTTTCCGTGATTGCTACGAGAAATTTCAGTTTTATTAATACAAATAGACAACGATTTGTTTGACTCTTTTAAACAATTCAACTTGTGAGAAGTCGTTACCAGAAGATACTTTGTTTTGTTGACATTAATGCGCATTGAATTTGCCGTTATCCAATTGGAAATTGGCAAAACTGAATTATTCATTTTTCAATAACATCATTAATAGATTTTCCACTTGCCAGTAAATTTTGATCATCGACATACATGTGTATCGGCACATAATGATAAAACGAAAATAACATAAATGTAAATAATAATATTAAACATAAATAATACTAAACGAAAATAACATGCAATATTATTACCAGAGAAAAATATGAGAATAAAGATAGCGGTAGTTGAAGCCATAAAAATTAACGTACATTAACATAGGCCCTACATCATTTCGATATACTACAACAGATAGGACAGGATTTACTTTGCTCACAAGAAAATCATGCAAATGGTGAGAAGCTTAATTAAATGTGATGTCGTTTTTAGGTCATTTAGGCCTAAATTGATACTTACAAGTATTGAAATATATACGAATCACGTTTCTGTTGGTATCATACATTTCACAATCGGTGGCTTACATGCACGATGAGTACCGATCTCCAAGACATTGATGTGTTATTGGTCAGCCGCTCGACACACGCGTAGCGGAGTTACAGTGACAACGCGTGACGTCACACAGGATTCGAGAACGAATCCCATTCTGAGAAGTGGCCGACATGGAACGTAAAACACCGCAGGTGTTACCGTGCCATCGATGACAGAACATCGCAATTATTATAATGCCTGTCGGACAAAGTCCAGCCGCTGAAAGCATCTACGGAAGCGAGTATAAAGCAGGTTTTCGTCTGCCGCCCGTAAAATTCCATCACCAACTGCCGTCCCTGACTCTAAAAGACGAACCCAAGCTACAGCCACGACAGTTTCCGATCGAGCCCATCGGACCACATCGCAGACTGAAGAAAGAGTTCGAATGTGGTGGGCCGGGTCTCGGACTAGGAACAAAGAAACTGCCAACAATAAAGTATGTCATTTACTTCCATTCTTTATCCGCCTAAAGTTCTAGCGAATGCTGCATCGTTAGTGCACTTTCAAGTTGTTGCCAGAAAGAGACGGGATCTCTTGCAACAATTTGCCAATGATCCTGCCACTCTCGGCAGACAAAAGTTATTTTCATGATAGGCCTATATTGTCATGATAATCAATACATCTTTTAATTGTATTTCTCTTGAGAATATCTGTAAGAGTTGTAAATGAAGCTTTCTTTGATAAACTGGGAGCATGGAACAGAGGGAATAAATATAATGAACGAGCCACAGCCTCTGCAACCCGTAAATGCAACCTACGTACCTGCAGTAACATCACATGATCATGATGATACCAATAGCCAAAAATGTATATAGCCGCAGTAAGCGCGTTTCAACAACAACAACAACAACAACAACAACTACAACAACAACAACAACGAAACTGCGATAAGGTGGCGCAATTGTGATTGTTAAATTTCAAAAGAAACTTTCTATTTGCATCACTTTATTTTTTATTCTCCATTTCTTATCCGCGATCAACAGTACTACTGGGCCACTATCTGGTACACCCGTATGTGCGTGTCCTGTCAGAAAGCCGCGTGGTCGATATACTCAAGAAAATTTCCTTGGGTCCAGTCCGGATATTCTGTGGGATTTTTCTCTGAACAAATACCATTTCAATAGACAACGACATGTTTACATAGACCACCGTTTTTAGTTTGTTTCCGCTATTGATCACACGCCGTCTTATGCGAAAAATAGAAATCGACGGCCGCGCAGTCTGTTCAGGTTCGATCGTCTGACAACAGTAAAGGCAGGATTACCACAACACAAACATTCACAAATAAAATTTATCCCAATCTAGGGATACCAATCTAGGGATAAAAGCATAAACGTTGTATTAGTTTAGTGGCTTGGCATTTTTGTGAAACTTGAAACTCTTGCTTTTACAGGCATCGAATAAATATTAGGCATTGGAATAAATATGTAAATTGACGATCGACGCATAATCCCTTTGTGCGACTGTTAAAGGTATCGCAGTTCTCAATGCCCAGTTCTCGCATCAGTGCCAACGTGATTTTAGTCCTTTATTCTCCTTTGAAAGTTGCGTGAAGTTAATCATTTTGTTTAGAGATAAAGCTTATAGTAAACATGCCTCTTTAAATTGTACTTAAGCTCAAATTATACTCTCTTTAAATATTTAAAAACTTGTTCGTTCTCTGTATTCTCTGTCATAGTGTTGTAACCTCCATAAATGTAATAATCTCCACAAATGTAATATCAACCACAATTGTAATAAAATGCACCCATAAATGTAATATCGCCCATAAATGTAACAAAAATCAACCATAAATGTAATAAAAACACCAACCACAAATGTAATAAATGGTAACCATAAATGTAATAAAAAAACACCCATAAATGTAATACTTATCAACCATAAATGTAATAAATCTATTTTGTCGTTGCAATTGAGGAATTAGCCCTTAAATATTGATCTATGTAATAAGGAAAGCAACTCCACACATTATTCATATGTTGATTGTTTGCGTTTAAGTGTGTTTGTACGTATATTTGAAAGTGTATTTTACGTTTCACTGTTTTGTGTATAGAACTGATTGGCCACGGCGAGACACAGCAGTAATATGAATGTCAGTGCAATCTCTACTCCAGAGTGGGCAAGACTGTATAACACTACGATCCTTTAACGCCGT
>LD351484.1:37830-50639 GCA_001465055.1 Ptychodera flava | reverse complement strand
ACTTATTGACAACACCAGTGTAGAATTTACAGTCCATTTACACAATTTGACTGACAAGGACCTTGTTTCAGTTATGCTTGGTAACACTAATATTATTCGCTTATTCCAATTGAGTGAAAGGGAAATTCTTCTCCACGCTGCTATGGAACTATTTCAATCTTGTCTAGAATAGAGCTTCCAGGTACTTTGTATCAAGTGCTAATTTCCTTAATTATTTTTTATTAATTTAATTTTTCTCTTTCTGTAAATGTTTCTGTTGATGTAACTCTTCTCATTGAAGGAGGAATAAAGGAACAACAACAACAACAACTGCCCCCTTGGCCACATTTAATGTAACTTCCCTCTAATATTTCTATTGACTATGGTATTCAGCTTGCCATACTGGACTTAACCAAAGAAAGCATAAAACCCCAACGGAATACATTTCCTCGATCTTATGCTTCACAACAATAACTTCAATTGGAATGGCAAAAACTATTTACAAATTTTTGGCACCACGATGGGCCAAAATTAATATCTAGATATGCCAAGATTTTCATAGAAGAATTGGAAGTAACCCTTCTGGAAAACACTCTCAGTTCACACTTTCTAGAAACGGTTCATAGATGACACTTTCAGTATTTGGACTCTCCGTATCGAGAGCATAATGCCATTTTAGCTCACGTGTTCACACACGTGAGCTAATATCGCAGCAATGTCTGTCTGTCTGTCTGTCTGTCTGTCTGTCTGTATGTATGTATGTATGTATGTATGTATGTATGTATGTATGTATGTATGTATGTATGTATGTATGTATGCATGCATGCATGCATGCATGGATGGATGCATGTATGTATGTATGTATGTATGTATGTATGTATGTATGTATGTCTGTCTGTCTGTATGCCTGCCTGTCGGTTGGCCTGATATCTCAAAAACGGCTTATCAGATTAGAATCAAATCTAGTACATAGATTTAGTTTGCAAATAGCAAGAATAAATTAGTTTTTGGTGGGTGTGGCTTGCATTCTTTTTTAGTTTTTGGTGGGTGTGGCTTGCATACTTTTTGCTACTTTGCATAATTGATCATTTTAGAAAAAAACGGATATACATTGAGGATGACTACACAATTTGTTGAGATTTCCTCCAAATGTTGATCACACCAGGATACATCAGCCATGAAAAATATTAGGTGTGACATGCAAGATGATTGCTAATTTGCATATTTAATGAACCTTCCTAATGAGGGATATATATCTGCATTGACTTTACCAAAGTTGACGAAACTTGCTCTGTACATTGAAGATACTATGATACAACATCATTGGAAGTCATTATAAGCATTTTTTCCTGCGGCTAATTCCTAATTTGCATATTTAATGAGCTTTCCTATTAGGAACAGTTCTTGATTTACTCGACCAAGTTGACAAAATTTGCCACATACATGGAAGATATTATGATACTATGATACAAAATCATTGAATGTCATTCAGAATTTACACTTCAGCCAATTCCTAATTTGCATAATTAATGACCTATCTTCATTGACTTTACCAAACTTGATGAAACTTGCTATGTATATTAAAGATACTGTGGTAAACATTATTGAAAGTCATTAAGCATTTTTACTTTAGCCACTTCCTAATTTGTGTATTTAACGATCTTTCCTAATTAAGGATATACACCTGGATTTACTTGATCAAAGTTGGCGAAACTTGCTATGTACATTGATGATACTAGGTTAAAACAATATTATCAGTCATTTCGCATATTCTTGTCAGCTTATTTATAATTTGCATATCTAATGAGCTTTCACAGTTTGACTTGTATGGCTTGAAGGACTTGACCAAAGGCGATTATACTTGCTATATAAATTGGTGATATAATGACAACAGTCAAAGAAATTGAGTATTATTATTTCAGCTAATTACATATTTGTATACCTAATGGCCTTTGGAATTAATCTGTTGTGAATATTGTTCATGATCTTGATCCTAACACTTCCAATGAAGTTGCAAATATGAGGCAAATGTTAAAATTTACACACAACTGCAATATATAATTCAGTTCACAACTTGTTAAACATTATAAGCGCTCTTCATGACACTATAAAATTCCCCATGGAAATGATGCAGGAATTTCCTTTCCTCGATGTAAAACTAGAGATTGACGAAAAGAAAATCTGTAAAAATATAAATCAATATTCCTCAGCGGAGCCCTCAGGATCTGCAAAATATGCTCAGGAAAGGAGAGACTAGGGACTTTCAGAACTTCATACCTACTAAGTACATCGGGGCTATCGCATTAAGCTAGTATCAGATCAAATCCATAGGGCGAAATGTATCCCTAAAACCCAAGTGGTACAATTAATTCAAAAAGATATAGGACACAAACAAGGTAGACCCCTAGTTACAACTTTTAATTCATGGTACCCTAACCTTAAAGCAAATGTCAAATAACTTCCATGTTCTACAAATTTCAAAACAACCTACTAAGGCAATCTCAATCCCAATAATCATAGCATGTCATTGTAACACACACTTGAGAGATCTGTTGGCTCACAGCAACTTAAAAGTTTCAACGACAGAAGTTGGGTTTACGAAGTGTAGATTGCTTAGGGATTGTGATGTCGATAGCACGCAAACCTTTCACAGTACAACTGCGATGTCATTAATACTTTATCTAACTTGCAGACCCCGCAAAAATAGTATATTAGTGAAACCAAGACCACACTTACGCTTCGCTTTCACCTTATAGCAGTACATTTTAATCAGAATGGACATGGCATTGATTATGTTTCAATGATAGGCATCACACGAGTATATGAACAAAATTACAAGTTTCGCAAGCAACTCTCTGGATGTATAAACCTAAGGCTATCACACAACAATGATTAAAGATCGAATGTGTGAATGTCTTCATACTAGTAACTAGTATGTTCATATATATATATATATATATATATATATATATATATATATATATATATATATATCACAAGTTTCATGCATTCTGCAATCTCCAGACAGAACTACAAGTATTCATAGCTATACCTTATCATTTACATGGTTGCGACATTCTATTCTATTTCTAGGTGATGTTAAAATTTCATACAGAATATTTGTGTTAGTGGCGACATGTCCGTTACCGTTGTCAAATGTAATGTGATTTAAAAGAGGAGTTGATGCTTAATGAAAAATGCGTCTGGAAGTGTCATCTTACCATCAGTATGTACTTTGTGGAGTCATCATCGTCAATGACGACAGAGGCATCGTATATCACGCTCTTTCCATATTCACCACACACCAATGCTAATTGGTCTTCCAGATCAAAGGCACTCTCATTCCAATTTCCACCAGAGTTATTGCCGAGCACGGGCCAGCCACCAAGGTTCTCAACCAGCTCTACCAAAGGTTGAGAGCCCCGTTCCTCTATGGTGTCTGATATAGACGCATGACCAAATACAGGTGTATGGATTTTAAAAATTGCGCTTACATGTACTACCCAATAATATCATGTAAATATATCAACTGTTCTATGTTCGAGAGCAGAAGTTGACCTTAGCTTGTAATCACCCTGTGAGTTGTCATGAGGGCAACAGGACAGCTTTCGATTCAAAAATACTGACTTGAGAACACTGACAGCTAGGTATACAGAAGAGATAAGATAAGAGATACATGTATTGCACAACTTCTGATGAAGCACAATATTGTCAACATGTAAGCATCATTTGTTAAGTTAACAAACTTTGCAATGTTCCTTGTGCAAAAAAAAATAGATCGGAGGAAACTGGAGATAGGTTATATGAAGGCACTGCCTGGACTTTCAACTTGAATGAGTTGCATAAAAAGTCATGGTCGCCATATAATCAAAGTTGAATAACTTCTTCATAAACGGGAACATGACACGGATCACCCGCCGTTGAGGGCGTATGGCAAGCATACTTACCAACGTCTGTACATGCTAGGTAATTTTTCTTTACATTCTTCACAGGATCTAGATCATCATCGTTGATCTGTTGTTCAATCAGATCTGAAATCATAACGGAGAGGGAATTTCTGAGAATCGACGAGGTAGCAGTTATGTACGGATGTTTCATAAGATGTTGAAACCGACACACATTTTTTTCCGTTATCCTTAGTCTGATGTCTTCTCAATGAAACCTGTAAGTTGTAAGACAGAACCAACGCAAATGAATTGTATCATAAAGCGATGTGAGTTGAACAAAATCCAGGGGTATGATGAATTTTACAAGTTGCGGCTAAAAAAGTTAAATCGGACAATCCATTTAAGGTAGATGTCATGTCTACTCACTCTTACATAAGTATACAGAAAATGACAATATTTTTTGGCTTTCCCTTACAATTAGTAGTCATCCATCTTAAAGATAACAAAATACTATGGCAATGGGGTTACAGCTTTCAGGCGAATAAGTTGTAGTTTACATCGAAGCAATCAAAATTCTGATGATTTTAAAAACAACAGTTAAACACAGATATGCAGGATCGACACGATAGTGAAAAAAACTCTTTTTATAGCCCGATTGTTCCCGTAGCAACCTTCGTTGGTACATTTCAACTTTATGTCGACGTCATCACGAAGTTTCGAAAACGTGTCATAGCGTGAGGGATCTTTAGGAAAGACGGTTTTTCTAAGCCAAGAACCACAGGAAAATTCATAGAAGTCATCGCACAGGTCAGCTTCGACATTCATCCACCAAGCCATGTCGCCAGCTGTACATTTATGTGAAATTTACAGAAAAAACAGATGAGGTAATATGGCTCGCGAACGAGGATATTCTTACCTTTCAGCATAGCATTTAGATCGTTCTCCAACTCGCGAACTATCCAGAACGAGGACTCGTCTTCAGGTATGACAGTCCGTTTCTTCCATCTTCCACAAGAAAATTCCACGAAGTCATCGCAGGGGTCAATCTCCATGTTCATTCGTCCAGCCATTGCACCAGCTATATGCATCATGGGGATATTAAACAGTTTTTGGACCGGAACGTTCATTTCATAAGACAACTAGTTGTAACCAACCATTGCTAATTTTGTCAGCGCTTTTTTTTCACCCAAAAAATCATGTCAGGGCATTTCTTTCAAATTAAAACCACACGTTATGCACACGGTTAGTGAGAAATTTGAAAAAATTAAAAATCGTCATATAAGATTTAACGATGATCGTTGTGGCATATATTATTATTTGGAAATTTGAAGAAAATAACCTGAATTTTTTTCTTTTCAGCAAGACATGGATTTTAAGGAATATCACCTTATTATACATATACACAGGTTTGGTGGATTTGCATAGGTAAGAAATGACTTTGTGTTAGTTTCTCATTTTTGACTCAGAGGCACTCGGACGCGGTAGATAGAAGACTGACACCCGAAGCAGGCATTACAGGATGTTAGCTTTATTAAACCTGCCCCTTTCCTGATAAAAATACTCCTGGTTAAGATTTTGCAGTGTTGGAGTACCGTGAAATATTGCAGGTTTGATAAATACGCTACCCATCTAACTTACAAGCTAACTTCAAGTTCACATGCAAAGATCGTTTGGTCAAAGCATGAAGGTAATTGCATCATTTCTTTGCCTCCACCAATTAGGTAAGCGGTTAAAAACGTAGAAGATTTACAAGCGGAAGTGTCAGATTTACTTGTTTCCTTGAATTATGAGTGTCCATAAATGATTGCAGAATGAAAGTACAAACGTCTTTTTCGCCTCCATGATTTACACAACTGTAACAATGTTTACATTGAGCAAGCGTTTTTTATTTTACAAAATTTGTAAACCAAGATCTGTAGGAAGAAAAAACTACGCGATAAAGTCCAATATTGTTCAAATACAGTGTTTTTTCTGGAAAAAACCTCTATTCTAAAAACTTACGCGCGCGGACGCAAAAGAAGCATAATTACTTCGGCGTTACAACTACTGGACTTTATTAGCTGTAACTTATTCATTCAGTACATTAGTTCTAGGTACAAAGTACAGTTTCCTGTGTGACATCCCAAAGCATGGTGATATACCCAGTATTAAGGTTTTCAACAGGTGGCAATATATCCAGTATCCTCCTGTATATGGTGGGCTTGTTATTGTTGTCAATTGAACTTAGCTATGAACTGAGTTGTCAGCCATTAAAAATCATGGTTATTGCGCATGTGCAGGCTATGGCGACAATCAATTGCTAAACTATTTAACATGCTCTCTACCGAGAGTAGACAAGGATATCGTATGATGATACAAGGAACGGAAAATAGTGAAACAATAATCAAAAGCTCCGGAGTGTCTTCGCTATCTTTTACAGCATTGTCAAAACCGTAAACTGTGGGATGTTGGGCGAATTATTTCATTTTGCATGGAGGTAGACTTATGGTCAGTAAAAGTGAGGGAAAATCCCAAGGTGCAAACATGTAAGTAAAAAATGAGGGGAATTCTTAAGGTGCACATATTCTTCAAATTGGTCGATAATTTGCACTCAAAAAAACCTATAACGAACTTCAAATAATGTAGAGGCGAGCGTGTGAGCTTGCATCGAATGCGGTCAATGACCTTACCCATCATGGCGCAGTGAGCAGTTAAACAATACTCGTTGTCGCTACCGTTCACGGGTTCTGAGTCCTGGTCGTTTTTCAAAATGACGACAGCTATAAATGATAGAAAAAGAAAAACAATATTGCTAAATAAGTATGAATTATCACTATTGCTCAAAACATCTATGTCGTTATAGCCGAGTTTCACGTAACAGCTTACCCTCCTTGTAATAACAAGCTAATGTCCCGAAATTCCCCGGTTTTGTAAATAATTCCAATTTTTGTAAATTTCAATGACGATGAATCTGCGAATGATGGAATAAAAATCAGCTTTTTCCAAGTCTCTATTGTCGTTCGACATATAGAATAACAGCATCCCGTCTTCAAGTTGGTCCTGCAACCTCTTCGGGCAAGGAACACGGGTCCGCGTCCACAATGCGTAAGGCAAACATCACAAAGAAAAGGAAGGATGACACTCACTGAGAGCTGCCGCTAATCCAACGCAGACGAAGAAGAGCACCACAGAGATAATGGTTGACGCCCTCACTTTACTCGAACTATTGCCATCCGAGTTTGACTCCTCCAAACTGCAGCGTTCGGATTTGTTGCTGAAACTCACAGACATCGTTGAGTCTCCCTATTACTGATTACTGAAAACGACAAAGTAAAAATAACCGGTCAAGACGTGTAGTTACTAAATTATTTTCTGATTTCAGAGTCGAAAATCATCACGTGACTGCTCATTGGATCATCGATCTTTGCCAGTCTACCTGGTATTCACTGTGCTTAAATTCAAAACTATTCAAACGTGAGGAGGTATACATACCGTCAATACTATTTCAGCCAAAATAAGCACAAGCGACTTGGCGGTCAACACGATAGTTTTTGCTTTAGTCTGTAATTAGTCTCCTATTAGTCCGGGGTCAATTGTCATTCCGTGTGTTTTGAGTGAAGATTTTTGCCAACCTAGCTCATCGATTTACTTAATGGCCAAGATTTTTAAAAAACATTGTTGGCATTTTTTCTGACAACTCTGAAGGTCATTTCAAGGTCATTTCTTAAAATCAACAAAGTTAGCTATTCTTAGCTATAAAAAATTTTTTATGCCCAGTTTGCAACAAAATTATTTTTGGAAACATGCATTTTGTTATGTACTATTCCTTATAATCATTAAAATTTAGGTTTGTTGAAAAAAACGGCTATAGCATTAAGAATATATAGAACTACTTTACCAAAGGTCAATTAAAGGTCAGTATGAAATTTCTTTCGAATTTTTCCATATTTTAAATATCACATTGATTTTCCATATCTTAAACATCACATTGATTATCTTGTCTACAATTTAATATTCATAAAACTTATACAATAGTCTCAGGAAATCAGATGTCTAAGAGACTGGTCAGATTCTTTGGCCTTGGGGGCGGTGGATTCATGGGGGTCACCCTGTTTTTGACTTTGGTGATAAAGGGGGGTTACCATGTTATTGAAATGCCAAATAGGGAGGTCGACACGGGCTCATACTTGCCTACAATGCATCTTGCCAGCAACAAATTTCATCATTGAGTTGCATTTTCGGAGTGCACTTCGGGCGCGTAACTTCAATAATAATAAGACATATTTTTGGGAGCTCCCCCCCCCAACATGCGCGAATCTTGCATATATCAGATATATCATAGATATCTTTATGTTTACTGATTTTCGGCGTGCCCTTCGGGTGCGTTAATTTAAATTTCAAACATATTTTTCAGCACGCCCTTCATCCATATGACTTTCATATATCACATATATCAGAGATATCTGGATGTTTAATATTTTTCGGTGCGCCCTTAGGGTGCAGTATTTTAATGTATCAGATATATGTCAGAAATATCTTTGTATATGTAAATTGAAAGTAAGTTTGCAAAGTGTACATGCACTCAAATTTCACAAATTTTACATTTTGTCTTATAACATTTCTGAAGATCTGGTTATGCATAAAAAGAGTGGAATACATTCACAGCTCATTCAAAATACTGTATTCAAATTTAGAATTGACACTTTTAAGGTCCTATCTAACTGACATGACAACCACCTTTTATTTTACCTTTGTCGTGCACAGGGGGTCACCCTGTTTTCAAAAGTTGGAAAAGGGAGGTCAGCCACATTTTGACACCGGCAAAAAATAATCCATCCCCTGGCCGAAGAAACTGACCGGTCCCTAACATTTCCTGTCAAATGTCAATGACTTTTAATGCCATAACTCTAATCTGAAGAAAGTTTAGCAATAAGAGTAATACCATTACACAATTCCATGTTCCTTACGTATTGCCAAATATGAGTCATGTACTTCTCCAAGGTTAAAAACCGCTCCTTCAGCAAGTCCAACAAGGAAAAAAATTCGATATCTGCAGCAAGCATGGTGGTATTGTCATTACCGACATTTGCAGATCCAGTCTCACACAATGGGTGTAAGTCTGCATTTGTGTTTAAATTTCGCAAGACATTTCCAACGTTCTCGGTCCAACATCTTTTGTGATATCTAATACCAATGGCTCTAGCATCCTTTGGATCTATTGCACCACTGAGTCTGACTTTTAACAAGTTTGATTTTCCTTGGTTTACTGCCCTTTGTGGTTTTCCCCAGTATTGAGTGAAGCAACCTCATGGAGAGGACCCAAAGAAAACCTATATTGTTGACAGAAAAAAACACATGCTTTTGTCGTATGTACTAGCTGATGGTCTAGTGAAAGCAACTTTATGTTCAGATGAAACAACACATTCCATAGTAGATGAGATTTAAAGTTGCTTTACCTAATATTACAGAGCTATCACCTTGCTCTAATGCTTTTTCATGCTTAGCATTCCCTATGCCAGCTAGCACCACAAGCTCGAAGGGAAAAAGAATCATCATCCCTGAGTCTTGAATTTATTTCTGGAAAGACACCATCACCAAATACACCTCTCTGGTGAACAAACTCCGCACTGTGTCATATGCAGTAGGATTTGACACAAGCTCACCACTTGCTTCCTGACGTATAAGGCATAAAGAGAACGTTCTGAAACAGACTTTACCGGTAAGTCTGTTTCAGAGCGTCCTCTTTTCAGAGGAATGATATGTTTTTCCATACTGGAAATTTTGACGAAGTTATTTACATGCAATGTCAGTTATGTGAAATATTTATATGTGAAACGCAATCACTAAATGTTTACTAATTCGTGACATTACAATATCGAGTAAATAGCCTTTGGATAACGGTTTCTGAGAAACTACTAACACTGTTTTTGACTTCTCTTGTCATCTTCAACCCTAAATAACCTATGGACTAAACCTGTGTCTCAATAAAGAATCAATCTATTGTTAATGTATCATTTTTCGTACTCTATATCAATGTTCTACCAATGGGTGTCTTGGTTAGTACAATATTGTGTGTACTGGAGTTGATTTTCAAAACACACAGGTAATAGCCTATATTTCTCAGTCAAGAGGCTTAGTTTTGATAAACGGCTTCTACATGTAGCCTATGTTTAGCAACAAGTCTCTAATCCCAGCTATTGTTACTAAGGAAACATCCAAATCGTTTTACATGGCTTGGAGAGAAATGCGAGGAAAAGGGACGACTTACTCTTACTACAAGCAAAGAGTACACAGCTAGCTGCACAGTAATCCAGTCTACACTAGTTAAATTCTGCGCAGAGGTCTGGATTTTACAACCTTGCAGAGCTGGTAATACTGCGGACGGCTTACGCTGAAATGCACAGAAATTGATAAAATAACGTCAATGATGTAGTTGTCAAGGGCGGTGCATGTCAGAAACCAATCCGTGTCATTATTTAACACAGTGCATGGGAAATGATGGACAACTGCAACACACACAAATCCTTGTAATTGCATATAAATCCATATAAAACGGTAAAAAAAAGATCCAATAATGCCTCAAACAAGGTTTTTTAAATCTATCATGAGCTGTTTAGTTCCCCTACACCACTGAAGGTAGTTTGGTCAATGATAATAGCCAATTTGTGTGCACTACAATGCTTAATCAATTGAATTTGCCGAGTAACGAATGACCTTGAATTTGACCTTGACAAAGTGGAAAGAAAAAATGCCAACAATGTTTTTTGGACTGTCCAGATATTAAGTAACAAAATGATATATGTTGACAAGAGTCTTCACGAAATGCACACGGATGCCAAAATCACGACAAGTGACCCCGGACTATATAGGGTGATACACTTTGCAATGAGAATGCAAAAATTTCTCATTTCTACTTCCAAATGCCAAGCAATAAGGTTGTTATTATGACGATAACATGAATGAGACTATCCGTAAGAAGCTAGAATTTGACTTTCAAAGGCGTTGGACAATAGTAGTATGAGAGGAAACAATGTTTTGACGAAAATGAAAAAGAAAAAATAGTGCTAACATTTTCACATTAAAATGTTAACATCCTTCGCACATAAATAAACGACGTCATTCTTTACAACGAATCACATTTGATTTTTACTATTTAATAGGACAAACAATTTCATCGAAATGAATTTCCAGAAATTTGCACCAAGAAATGTGAATAAAAGATTCTCAAATATTAAACTGTGCAGTTTTTATGCTAATTTTAGTATAACTTTACAAATAACTCAAAAAAGTTGTACATTGAATTCCAAAGGTGCAAGACCGGTGGTAAAAAACATGTTTTAACCTAAATCAAAAAAAAACCCAACTAGCTCCTAAAAATTGAAAATGTAAATTTCAATACCATTTCTGCATAAATATGTGAGGTCATCCCTCCTATGGGAACGTAGGAATCAAAGATGGTTGTTATCGGACAGAGAAGATGTTCGGAGAAAATCTAGCACAATATAGACGTCAAACACAACGTCACAAACTAAGAAAAGACATAAAAGGAAGCTCTAGCTCGTCGTCTCTTTATGCGGATTGTTTGTTTACCTCAAACAATTTCAACAGCGGGTCCATGTTCACGAAATTTTATTTGTACATTGCAGTGCATAATCGACGACAGATTGCAATAAACACACGTGGAGATTGTTATAGCAAGCCAAATACCCAGTGTTGCAACAAGTCTTCCCATCTATGAACACGTTCCTTGTAATGACCGAAAAATTACTAAATATCTGGAATATCAAATAAGACGAATATTACGTCGTTATACTTGTTTGACGTCCCATCGTTAAAGGACAGAAAGTGGCAAAAATTGGAGAAGTGAAAACAGTTAATGGACGTATACGTAATTGTTTGCATTCTAAACATTGGCTTTCTCAAGAGAACATCCAGTCGTGTATATCCACTCCGCCAAAATTCGTCCGACCTACATTAGATAACTCGATATCATTAAATGTCAAGGGTCAGCGCTGAAATATGATTTTTATTTTTATGGATCGCAAAGGGTCGACCCTTGTGACAGCGTGCCAGTAATTATCATATGACCGTGCCATAACTGGATTGTCAAAAAATAAATCAACCATGTAGATTGAAAGGCTTAAGTGTTGCATCAGAAGTCATGACGGCTTGTTGGAGAGTTTTGTAAAGGTACGAGATTCAATAATACAATTATTATAGTACATTCGTGTTGGATTGAAAATTCTGGTAATTTTATGGTTGGGTTACTCAACGCTTCGAAACAAATTCCGTGGTCCCCCGTTAAAGGCAGAAGGCGCTGCTCCCGTCGCTTCCTATCGAATCAAAGGATGCGCCCAACAGTAATTTCACCATATAACATCCCAGTTAAATCTAAAAAACATTGAATGACAATTTCGAATGAGACTAGTGTATAAGATGTTTGGTACTCACCACGCTGCCTCCCGTCTCTCCTTCTTTCTGAAGACAATTTGTATCACGTGACCGAACATGACATCATGAAAGTAACAGATCCGAGTTCGGCGTTTAAAGTTCCGACCAGGGGGCAATGTATCTATTAGTTTCGAACTAACTGTGAGTTAACACCATTATATAAACTATTTACCCAGATCGTTTTTTCATCCGAGTATTTGCTTTGAAACTTGAGAAGATAATTGGAAGACTGGCAAATATATACTGTATCCGACACGACCGCTCCCTGCGAGTTCGCGAGAGCAATGTGACCGACCATTGCCTGAGAGGAAAGCCGTGCTTAATAATGGTACAAGAGGCCCACGACGACTGTCGTCTGAGGTTACATTAAAGATCTCTCTCTGTCTCTCTGTCTGTCTGTCTCTGTCTCTCTGTCTGTCTGTCTGTCTCTGTCTCTCTCTCTCTGTCTCTCTCTGTCTCTCTCTCTGTCTCTCTGTCTCTGTCTCTGTCTCTCTGTCTCTCTGTCTCTGTCTC
>LD351484.1:1163-12439 GCA_001465055.1 Ptychodera flava | reverse complement strand
TGTATGTCACCACCTTTTAAGCTCCAAAGAGGCATCAGACAGGGATGTCCTCTTGCAGCATTACTATTTTTAATAGTTGCTGAAATTCTTGCGCAATCGATTAGGAATGTTGATGAAATAGGTTTCAAAGTAAAAGATAGAACAATAAAAATTACGCAATTGGCTGACGATACGCAGGTTTACATAAGCAAAGAAAGGTCTCTCATGCGATTGCTGAACCTGATAGATGAGTATGGGAAGTACTCTGGCTTGAAATTAAATAGAGATAAAACAGAAGGTATGAAATTGGAAAGATGGAAAACAAGAAATGATCTTGGCCTGATTCCGTGGCCGACAAAACCAATCAAAGCACTGGGTGTATACTTTGGGCATAGTAAAGAAGAAGTACGAAAACTAAATTGGGACAAGAAAATTGAAAATATCGAAATTCTTTTGAACTCATGGAAAAAAAGATTTTTTTTTCAATTTTTGGAAGATCACAGTTATCAAATGTCTAGCCATGTCGAAAATAACAAACTTGTCATTTATGATTGATACACCAAATGATGTAATAAAAAAATTAAGTTGTATGTTTCAAAATTTTCTATGGGGAGGGAAAAAGGGAAAGATTAAGAAGGATATTGTTATTAACAAATTTGCAAATGGAGGAATTCAAATGGTTAATGTTAAAGCAAAAGCACTGAAATGTAGATGGGTGGAACGGCTCAGGAATAGCAGCTGTGATTCTTGGAAAGCCGTGGTTGACTACTGTTTCAACGAATTTGGGGGCATTTCAAACATTTTTTCTTATAATCTCGACAAATCAAACCTGATGTACATAACGAAAAACATACCAAAATTCTACAGAGATGTACTTACCAGCTGGCACGAAATTACTCGGAACAATGACAAGGTCAACATCGAAGGTAATATGAAGCTTTTTTCATTCTGATACTGTAATGTATTGTTTTGTATTGCAACGTATTCAATGGAAGTATTATATGGTATTAAATAAAAAATGATAACACAGAAGAATTTCAAGACAAATTCTTACAATTAGTCTAAGTCGAAGATAATGAGTAGTCTTTGACCTCTTTTTTTAACTAGAAACGAGAGAAGTGAATGCCCTACCGGTGAACTTTGACGTTTTCTGATAATTTATATGTACTGTAATCAGCATTTCATATCGATGCTGTAACTTCAAACTCGTATTGGAAAATTTTGCAGATTTGAATAAACTCTACTTAAAAGAAAAAAAAATGTATTTATGTATGTTTGTTTATCATATACCCATGCCCATATCGCTTCATCCTAGTGACCTTTACTGTAAAATATCAGCTGTGATATTTCACGGTAAACGTCGAGATATGCACGATAAACGTCATCGGTTTTGGAGTGTTCCCGAACTACATTTGCATAGGTATATGAAAAATCAGTTAATACCCAATATCGCCTGTTCCATGTGTCGTATCAGCATTCATGTCATTTGTGCTGCGTCAGACACTCGACTTCGTCTCGTGTCTGACACAGAATAAATTATGGAAAGCCATGACTGCCTTATATGGTCTAATATCATGTTGTGCTGGGCATTCAATATATATTGTGCTAGGCATTTGATATGTTGTGCTGGGAATTCAATATGTTGTGCTGGGCATTCGATATATTGTGCTGGGCATTCGATATGTTGTGCTGGGCATTCGATATATTGTGCTGGGCATTCGATATATTGTGCTGGGCATTCGATATGTTGTGCTTGGCATTCGACATATTGTGCAGGGCATTCGATATGTTGCGCTGGGCATTCAATATGTTGTGCTGGGCATTTGATATGTTGTGCTGGGCATTCAATATATTGTGCTGGGCATTTGATATGTTGTGCTAGGCATTCGATATGTTGTGAAAGGCATTCGATATGTTGTGCTGGGCATTCGATATATTGTGCTGGGCATTTGATATGTTGTGCTGGGCATTCAATATGTTGTGCTGGGCATTCAATATGTTGTGCTGGGCATTCGATATATTGTGCTGGGCATTTGATATGTTGTGCTGGGCATTCGATATGTTGTGCGGGGCATTCAATATATTGTGCTGGGCATTCGATATGTTGCGCTGGGCATTCAATATGTTGTGCTGGGCATTCGATATGTTGAGCTTGGCATTCGATAATTGGTAAGCCTAATTCACGTGCCGCGTGCCACAAGCCATGATCCGCGTTCCGCAAGCCAAAGTTCACGATGCACGATTAGTATGCTAAGCTAGAAATAGGTGCATTTTCACGGCAATTTAATTCATTGATTCATTTTCATGGATAAATCAACATTCGGGCTTCAATACCGCCTTCTAAATGTATGAACAGGTGACCAGCGAATGTGTGTTTATGAATTCTACATCAAGGGGCATATGCAGAAAGGGACTCGAGAAAAATTATAGGGAGGGAGGGCGGGCCAGTATTTTTCAAAATTGCACGCCCGTAAAATTGTAACACTAAAAACTGATCAACCAAAATGCTGTACATTAGTTTTGTAGAACATAGGGGTCACACGTTTTGGTCCTGAAGGTCCACTTACTTTTGAAAACTAACTTCCCTGCAAACTTGTCCCCCTCCCTTTAGAAATAAACTGAGCGATTCCCAAGCAATAAAATACCAAACCGACTTCCGCTCTCACGCAGCGTCCCCCTGAAAAAATGACGCAACACACTCCAATTTCCACTGGCCTGTGCAGTTTAACTTCACTACTCTACTTTTTTACACACTGAGGCACAACACGGCACGCTGGAGATAAAATGTGAAAACAAGCTTATAAGAACTACTAAAGTCAAAGTATGGTGCAAAGACAACAAGAAAATATTACTTGATTGGCGCAGGTTCAGGAGGGATTTCTCGTGTCACCAATCACAGGCGACAGACTGTGTATCGGTAAATGTTGAATGAACGTGGTCGATTAGCCATAGTACAGGGACATAGGAGATTTGGCACACAGAATGAGTCAAAATAAAGTCATGTTAAGGCTGTATTAGTCTGGGGATTTGTAATTTCAAATGCGTTCTAAAATTTCATTAATTAGTAATCAACTGTTACTGACGAGACAAGCCTGTAGGTAATTAAATAAGAAACTGGTTGTTATAAAAGTGTGAAAAGAGTGTGTGTACTGTTTATTATTTTTGTCTTAGGAACGTAGTAGGTACGTGTAATATACACTACAACTTTACTGACTTTATCAATACCAAGTTCTACTTAAACGTCAAATCTGCGTCGCTCGCCACTTATTGTCATTCTACCGGACGAACAGTGTAGTCTTTGCTTTGGCTTTGCTATTCAAGTTGTTTTCAGGTACAGTGTGTGGCTCGGCGCTTCGCGAAGCCCCTATATTTGTTGGGCTAGGCTCGGCTAAATCCGATTAAAATCGTATTAAGGACTTTAACTGCAGTACACCCTCATCGAGGGTGTGACCGAAGATGAAAAAGACCGTAATAATACCTACCCGTGTCGACATATGATTTGAATCACATAATATATGGGCCTGGGCTTGGCTAGGCGTAGGTAGGCCTGGGTTTTGAAGCTTGTCAGGCTATTAAGCCAAGGAGTACATTCTACCCTACCTGACTGTCTAAGTTAATTTCCTTCGGAGAATTCCGCCAAAGTCGAGAATCATACCGAATAAAAACAGTCATGACCTTTTCACATGGCGAAAAAATTATGGCTAGAACAACATATTAAATGCCTAGGACAACATATCAAATGCCGAGCGCAAAATATAAAATGCCTAGGACAATAAATTGAATGCCCAGCACAATATATCGAATGCCCAGCACAATATATTGAATGCCCAGCACAACATATTAAATGCCCTGCACAACATATTGAATGCGCAGAACAATATATCAAATGCACAGCACAATATATTGAATGCCCAGCACAACATATCAAATGCCCAGCACAACATGTCGAATGCCCAGCACAATATATTGAATGTCCAGCACAATATATTGAATGCCCAACACAACATATCAAATGCCCAGTACAATATATTGAATGCCCAGCACAACATGATATTAGACCATATAAGGCAGATATGGCTTTCAATAATAAATGACACTCATGCTGATACGACACAGGAACAGGGGATATTGGGTAATAACCTCTAAGTACTGTATGTAGCCTATATGCATATTTTTTATTCTGAGTGTGGATGTCGCCATCATTGGAAGGTAGGGCCGAAAAATCAAACGGATTTTTCAAAGTCATTGCAATATTACAAAGACCGTCCACTTTGCAAAGCAACCAAGACATTACTTTGTAAATTTTTGACTCACATTTTTATAGTAATCCGTCAATTCATCATCGTCCTTAATCCACTCTGGATAACCAATTTGACGATTCATAACTTCGGCCTGGAGGTCAAACGGAGATTGATACATACATGTCACGACAATTACTTTTCACTTAAATGTGTATTAGGCACTTAAAACCATTGTCACAAACATCACTCGTTTTGTTATAATATAAACTTAACAATAAAGCTTTTAATGTAGGGCACGTTTTGCACACATATGACAAGAAATGCCACGTAAGTTATTTTCATCAGATTCCACACATGACAATCCACTGTCAATTTCAACATGTCCCTGCTTCATACTTTCTGCTTTTCTATCACGGTATCTTGTCCGTTTACCCTTACCTTCTCCTTGGTGACTACTTTGATTGATGCGTCCATCCATTCTGATTCATCGACAAGTTCAAGAAACGCTTCTTGGATGAAGTCGATCATTTTATTCGTCTTCGAGTATAAAATTAAAACATCTGTCATTAGTTGCTGACATAATTGTAACATCGGTTCCTAAACATTAACCATTTACCAATACAATATCTAAAATTCCGAATCTTTTCTGTCTTTCGAAAATTTACTTTCGCCGATAGATTTTAATTGATTGACTTTGACTCAGAGGGCAGCGTGCAAAAATAAAGAGTTGAGGATGTTCAATATAATTATTTATTAAAATCAAAGAGAAGTTAGAACGCTAGGGTAAAATTATCCACAATTCTGAAGATCAGGCACTTATTTCTTTTAAAATTGCCACAACTTTGTTACTCGATGTATTTAGTACAAATAATCAAAATATGGAAAGGTAGGTATCTTGCGAAGCAGACAAGAGCCGTCTTGCTGCGATAACAAGACGAATTAAAAACTAATTGCAACTGTACTCTTTAGACATGTACTTAAAAATGGAGGAAGTTACACGGTGCAAACAGGACACATACAATATAAGGTACATAAAAGACATTATGCCATCAAATTATGACGATAAGCTTTTATAACATCTTTTCAAGTGCACAATCTAGAATCTTACTCTGTTTTTAATATAAGATCAACCAGTTGTAAAGTACTACTAGCTCTTTGAGTCACCACGATGGTGCTAAGAGTGTCTGAAAAGATTTCGCAAATTTCACCAGTTCGTTTGTTCATCAGTCTCTGGGTACATGAAATGCCATAACAAACCTCATCAAACCGGACTGTCATCCACAAATAAACATTTCCAACATGCATGAATATACAGACTCTGATCAAGTGGTAAACGTTCTGCCCTAAAGTATTTTTTCAGGTGGTTCATAAAATACTCCGACATTGTGGCTGACTCAAACATGTCAATGGGCACTTACACGTATTTTGCTTTCCTCGTCGTAGTGAACGTCGACAAACATGCGTCCAACGGCGAAACCCATGACGTTGTTCACGTGACCGGCACATGTCTGCCATCTGGCGCTCTCAGAAGCCACGCCGTACAAAACTTCGTTATATCTCTGTTCAACGTCTCTAAACTTAGAACTCAGCTGACTAATCCTGTTTTTGGTGATGCTCCAAACGATGTAATTGGCTATCGTCCTGTGAAAGGCAAAGTACACCATCGCTTTTTATAAAAAAACTTCAATTTTGTGTACTGCTCTCTGCACCTCATCAAATGATTGTCTCAGACACACACAGCTGCATAGCTGCATAAAAATGAGTAATTAAGTCATTGTGTTACAATTCCTTCTATTATCATGATTGGAACTAATTTGGGACAATTAGATCTTAATATCCGATCTCATGAGAAAGACTCGTGCTAAGTTCAAATTTATGTTTAAGATGTGCAGAGATAACGAGTCTCGGATGAGAGAGGATGCTCTGGCTGACAATCTTTCAAACAAAAATGTTAAGCAATTTTGGAAAAATGCTAGTAGCAAAAATAAGTCTGCACCTTTGTCTTCTTCTATTGGAGGTTGCAACGGGCATAATGATATAGCGAAAATGTGGTGTGATCATTTTGCAGAGTTACTATCGTCTGTTTCAAACTGTAGTAATGAATCCTATGTAAAAGATAGCTTTTCTATAACTACTTTAGTTGATGAAATGATTACTTCTCCAACTGCCATCAGTGAGTGTGTTTCTAGGCTAGCAAGTGGCAAAGCTTCTGGACCCGATGGTTGAGTGGCGGAGCATCTGAAATATGCACATCACCGTCTTCATGTTCTCCTTTCTATCTTGTTCACGGCTTCACATGTTCATGGGTATTTACCTTCCCATATGCTTGATACCACTTTGATCCCTCTTGTTAAAAACAAAAATGGTGATGTGACTGACCCCAGTAATTATCGTCCAATCGCCATTGCTACAGTTATTTCGAAGGTGTATGAAATTTTGATTCTTAACAAATGTGACAGGTTGCTTGATACCACTGATCACCAATTCGGGTTCAAAGAAATCACTCAACTGACATGTGTGCTTTCCTCTTGAAAGAAATTGTTGATTTTTACAATCGGCACAATAGCCCTGTGTTTCTTTGCTTTTTAGACGCCACTAAGGCGTTCGATAGAGTGAATCACTGGACATTATTTCGAAAATTGATTGATAGAGGCGTACCTGTTTTCATAGTTAGAATCTTAACTTATTGGTACAGACATCAAGAGTTTCGTGTTAAATGGGGGTCTGTTTTATCAGAACGTTTCCCAGTTCGCAATGGTGTTAGACTGGATGGTATTCTATCTCCCCGTCTCTTTTCTGTATACATTGATAACCTGAGTAATGTGCTCATCAATACAAAAGTTGGTTGCCACATTGGTAGTATGTGCATTAACCATCTGTTATATGCTGACGATATTGTTTTGATTTGTCCAACTGTTAAAGGTCTCAATAGCCTTTTGAAAACGTGCTCTAGTTATGCTATTATTCACGATATTATCTTTAATCCGAAAAAATCTAAATGCCTTGCCGTTATTCCAGATCGACTTAAAATTGTCCATATCCCCAGTGTTTACCTAAATGATACCATTTTGTCTTTTGTTGATAAGCATTCATACCTTGGAGTAATTTTGAATTGTATGGGTAATGATATTGACGACATGAAGCGTCAGTTGAGGTCGTTTTATATTAATGCCAATTCTCTTGTTCCTCAATTTTCGAACTGTTCCTATTCAGTCAAAATAACTTTGTGTCAAGCATATTGTACTGTGTATTGTTCGCATTTATGGCGTCTCCTCGCGAAAAAATGCATAAATGATGTCCGAGTTGCATACAACAACGTTTTCAGAATCCTGAACAGGGTTGACCGAAAATTGAGTATAACGGGTACTTTTGCAAATAATAATATCATGAACTTTGAAAGCAAGCAACGCACCTTGCGTTCCAGGTTATATTTAAGATTGGTAAAAAGTGAAAATTCATTAATTGCTGCTGCGTTGTCTATGTATGTGCGTCTTAATAGTGCTTTTTGGAAAATATTGTACAGAGATTGCTTTTAAATTGTCGCTCTGTTGGTTTGTTTTAGTCTTTTTTAGTGTGTCATATGAGCTGGTTCTCGAAATAAAGTTTATTATTATTATTATTATTATTATTATTATATTTTTCAAATTTCTCAAAAGCGTTACGTGCCCTATAACTGAATGTTGCAATATTACAAATTACTCATTAAAACAAGTGTATAACTTAAAAAGAAAAGCAGATGAGCTTTGATTTGCAGCTGAAACCGACATTACTTTACCATCCAATTATCCCAAATTAGTTCCAATCATGTTTATTGTTCGTGAGTCGTCGAATAAACACGCAGAAGTATGAATATATTCAAGCATGCGAACCTTCTAAAAACACAATGACCTCTTTCTAACATTTCATTGTTACAAACCGTTGTTTTCCCAGTGATTTGCAGGAACGTCTAGTTTATTCATGACACCGGCTTGATATAGGTTATATATCGGCATGATATTGTATAACCTAGACTTTTTTCGTTCACATTTAATAAAAAATCAGCTTGCTAGAGGTCAAATGTGACAAGGTCATACGTCACATTTATTTCTGAGAGATTAGGTAAAAAGCAAATCGGGTAAAAGCGCAATTTTATCAATGACAGGTGATGAAAAATACGTGCGCTACAACATGACCCAGTTACGGAAAGCCGGAGTTAAATTGGCGCAGAAACGTTCTAAAACGCGTGCGCATTCGAATTCGTCGTACTATTGTAAAATAATAAAACTAAACAGTGCATTTCCATTTAAATTTGATTGAACTATAGAGTGACATGGACTGTGGAACAGAAACAAAACCACAGATCAAGTGGGTCCATGATAAAACTAAAACGATGTAAGATTGCAATGGTGATGAAACAGGTACAGAGTAAGACTGCATTCACAAATTCCTATGGAGGGGCCGGGAGAATTGACAGGGGACTTGAAAATATCAAGGGTACGTTGGGGGCACTTTAAAGGGTATGGGACCTAAAGAAGGACTCCGAACAAAACTGTCACTGATTGATATGAAATATCAATGTGTTTGGGTTGTCAATTAAAGCTAACCTTTGGCTAATTTTTGGATAGTTTTGTTTTGTGTATCTACTGCAGTTTCTTGTTTTACTCAATTAAACGTGATGAAAGTCCAACACAGCCATATGTGTATATAGTCAGCATTGCTATTGTTCAAATTGAATTCAAGTCCGGACTAGATTTCATTCAAAAAATTGTGTACGATCTTTACACAAATTTCAGATGTAGCATGTTTTGTCAGGGGAATATGTAATAGTTATATACATGTAGAATGCCCTGAGAAGTGAAATAATAATTTGGTTGAAATTTAAATATCATATTTGTTGTCTGCATCTTAACTTTAAAAACTCTATTTGAATCAAATATATTTGTATCAATTAGTAAAGCACGGATTTAGTCAGTTAAGTATTGTAATACAATTATTCATAGACTAATGTATAGTAAATCAACATTTTCGGCAAAGTTTTAAAATCACATTTCTTGTACACAAATGCACGTGTAATCACCCTATTCTAATCAAGTACAAATATGCCAATTATCCAGGGTCTATATAAGCTTATGTGTAAACATTGCAAGTTTTATATCGCGAAAAATTCTTCACAGTTTTGTCATTGACTGCCCTGTTTAGTGAATCGACATTTTCAGTGAATTTCTAACATTAAATTTCTTGTCCACATTGGCACTTGTAAATACCCTATGCAAAGTATATTTATATCAACGTCTGTAAATGCACAGATATTGCCAGTTTTATATTGGAAAGAATTGTTCATAGTTTTCTTATAGACTACCATGTACAGTGAATGAAACGTATCCATGAAATATAAAAATCACATTTTTTGTACTCGCAAGAAATTCTTATCTGCCACTTCAAGCAAAGTACATTTACACGAATTATCAAACACATATAAATATAGATATATGGCTTGTTGTTTATCTGCGAAAAACGTTAATAGTTTGCTCAATAGACTCCCATGTATTATGATCTGATATGTGGCTGATATATATCAGCCACATTTTGCCTTCCTTTGAGAATGTACTTCAAAGTGAGAAGGAGGGTTCGAACGCATTGTGAGTTTGTTGGAGGGGCATTTGATAAATCTAAGAACTTTTTCGGGAAACTCCTCCCCCCTGAGATGTTTGTAAATGCACTCTAATACGTTTCTTTGCATTCTATCGTGAATAAATTTTGATTTACCTAAATCTTCGTCGACTTTTTAAAGTTTTTAGGGCATTTTCATGCCATTCCGTTGGATTTTTCAAACACGACATGATCACTTGTTGAACTTCGGAGCATGAAAGGTGTAGCGTCGGTGACACCACCGTGACACCGCATAGGGTATTGTCGAGCGATACTGCTTACGATTATTAGTTACCTCTCGACACATGAGATCGTGTAATTATTTGTATCAGTTGAGTTGCATTTTTGAACAAAAAGTGAGTACATCGCAACGACAGTGACTTGAGACGGCAGCAGTCGCCCTCGTCTTCCGTTCACTCGTATGGCACTCTTTACTGACTTACAGATAAACAAACAAAAACTACGATTACAGGAAATCGGTCGTGATTATCTGTACAATTTTGTGTTCGTACGGTTGAAAACGCTAGACTGTACCTTCCCTGAGACATGCACCCTACTGGCACTGCAGAACATTTTGGTTTGGACGATGCCGGGTTGAAACAGTCCTGGGAATGAAACACATTCCTTGGGCGAAGTTTTTTATCTCACCGAAATTCCAAAATCCAATTTCTGGCAAACATATCCATTTGTTACCACCCTAGTTTAATCAATTACATTAATATTAATAATCGAGAGAACATAAATACACAGATTTACCTATTTTTGTATTGGAAAAAATTATTCATAGTTTCCTCATAGACTCCCATGTATAGTGGATGAATATTTTCAGTGAAATTCCAAAATCAGATTTCTTGTGCACATAATATGCACCTTTACCAATCATATTCTAATCAAGTACAATTATGTTAATTATTCAACGTCTGTATGTACACAAGTATAGCAAGTTTTTCATTTGAAAAAAATTATTCACAATTATAATGGATGAACATTTTGGTGAAATTCTATGGTCATTTTTTTGTCCACATACCAGTTGTAACAAGCCTAACTAATCCCAATTAAGTACATTTATGTCAATTATCAAATATCTATAAATAGATATAGTTTTGTATTGAAAAAGTACTACATAGTTTTCTCATAGACTACCATGTAACGTGAATCAACATTATCAACAGCTGATTATCAATTAAATCCTAATATCAAAATTTTGTACACACACGCTTGTGCAGAAATATTGCAATCCACCTGTAATTTCTGTCCAATCTCTCTGAGGGTTAATTTCAAAATTATAGTAAGTCAAAAGGGGAAATTTGAACATAAACTCCTTAAGAGTTTGTAGGGGGGTCATTTGAAAAAAATCTGAGAATTTATTTTATTCTATCGCCCCCTCCAGAGGTGTTTGTGTGTGCAGCTTTACGCAAGCAATGTGGC
>LD351482.1:24314-36796 GCA_001465055.1 Ptychodera flava | reverse complement strand
GAAACACTTCACACCATGGGAAACTCCAGAATCCAGTGGAGTTGATATGTTTGTTCAAACGACGAAGGGTCATAATTGTTACGTTTTCCCTCCCTTTTCTCTGGAGGGTCCGGTCCTGAAGTTCTTAGAGGAAGACAGAGCGTTAGTCACAATTGTTGTCCCAAAGACATGCCCTAGGAAATATTGGTGGCAGCTAATTGAAAAAAGGGCTATTGGCTGGGTAAGATTGGCTAAAGCACGGGGAAGTGGCGTTTGAAGTCCCAACACGAGAGGGGGGATGGGTGCCAAGGTCGGCCTTTTATGATATGTACTCGTTTCGTTTAGATTTCCGTTAGGATTACACCTAGCTGTGCATTGGAGAAGAGCGCCCTCTGCAGAAAACAAATGACGCTGATCGATGATCAACGACAGGGATCGATGATTATTTGTGTCCCTAATTGTGTGGTACGGGTATATCTACTGTGTTGAGATATTTCTTTTGTGTTATGTATATAGGAATTGGTAGAATTTGGTTTATTTTTTCCAGGCCCATTCTGTAGGAGCGCCACGACTCTGGTTAACAGCAGTTCATTGCCCAGAATGTGAATACCCAAATGACGTCAGGTACAACTTTTGTCAACAGTGTGGGTATGCATGTAATCCCAAACATGAAAGTACACCGGGACAAATGATTCCTGCCATTGATATAGATAATATTGATGAGCGGCTGTTGCAGGTGACCACGGCAGTTAAAGCAAAACCATACAATACAAGGAAAACACGCCTCCGGAGGGAAATGGAAGATTTCCTGAAGGGCATGACGCCACCCAAACGTATTGTTGCGGCCTCTCCTAAAGATATTTTACATTTTCTCATATGGAAAGATAAGGATGGACGGACAATACTTGATAAAGAGGATTGCGATACTAGGGTAACATCATGTGACTGTCCTAGTCGATTAGCATTCAAACAATAGATTCATATATAGGACAGATAAGATCGATATTTGAGGATGTGGGTAGAGGGGGGGGGGGGAGTGGGACCCTCGACTGGGTTTAGGAAATCCCGCCGCCAGTAGGATGGTTAAAGATTACTTGAAGTTTGTTACTGAAGAGCAACTGAAGCTAAATCTTGTACCTAAACAGGCAACTCCAATACTTGTAGGGAAAGTTCGGAAGGTCATTTCCTACATCGACAGGGAGATTCAGACTTGTCTGCGTTCAAGCCCATTTCATGCTTTTATTATGCTGAGAGATAGAGCGTTCATTCTTGCTCTCATGTTTACGGGAGATCGTGCGAATGATTTGGCGATATCTGTAAAATCAGAAGAAATAGTAACATTGTCAAATGGGGGCCTACTTCTTAATCATGTTTGGGGGAAGACTTTGAGAGACGGGACTGCCCGGCTGGTGGCACTGTTACCCAACACTGATGTTCATTTATGCCCGGTCAGAGCCATCCATCAATATGTTGACATGAGTAGGTCTAAGGGGGTGACCCTTTCACCAGGTTTTCTTTTTCGATCTACCAATAAAGAGAGGGAAATTGTTAATGCACCAATTACGACAAATGCAGCGAATGCGAGGCTGCAACTTTACTTGCAAAGTTGGATATATTTCAGGGTGAAACCATACATGGATTTCGTAGTTCTTGTGCTATTACATTGGCGCTCTCAGGTACCCCACATGATGAAATTATGCAACATGTCGGATGGAAAAGGCCACAAACAGCATCATACAATACACAACTTTCAAAGGTAATGCTGCCGTCATCGACAGCAAATACTTTGAGCGATGCCTCTTTTGGCGAAATACAGAGGGTATCCACCACATGTAATGAATTGACGGGTGCATCTCAGGCTTTTCCACCCTTGTAATTCATCCTTTCTTTATGACGATCAGAGCTGACCAAACTGTGTTAGATATTAAATGTATATAGAGAGGAAGGAATTTCCTAGATAGAAGTTTGAAATGATTAACCAGTCAAATAAAATGATTCATGAGAAACTGATTCCTGGGCTTGCCTTAGTATGTTTAGTTATGTGTGTTGATGGGTTTGTTTTGATGAGATTTGGAGAGGAAGGCAATGGAATAAGCTAAAAACGTAGGGTGGAAGCAATTGGGCCCTCGCGACCACTCCACAACTATATCCAATGAAACATCACTGCGCAGTGGAGATAGGGAACTGTCAGCCTTATCCGAAGCATTCTTTGTAGTTTTATCGCCCTCGTTCACGCTGAATATTCATAGACGTGGGCACTATACGGTTCTCAGGGCCTAGACCGTATAGTGCCCACGTCAAAATTTGTATGGCCAAAAAATGGAATGTACCTTTTAATGAACAATCTCATTGACAATACAACACAGAAAGCTTTTCTACCTGGTATCAGTGGTTGCATTGAACATTCTCGATGCTTAACAGAAATTGTTGCTGATGCTAGATATAAAAAGAGAACAGTTCATGTAACATTCTTTGACTTAGCAGATGCGTTTGGTTCAGTTAGTCATCAGTTAATCAAACACACTCTTGAAAGGAATGGATTCCCGCCAGCTGTTGTACAATATGTTGATAGATTATACAGTAGACTTTCTGGTTATTTTCAAGGTCCAGGTTGGACGTCTGACCACTTTGCATTTAGAAAGGGCACGTTTCAAGGTGATCCATTTTTTAACCTGTTCTTTTCATTCTCGTGTTCAACCCAATAATACAGTATCTCAAACAATTTGAAAAATCCCATGGTTATGTTCTTAATGATCAAAAAATCATAACCCTTCCATACGCAGATGATTTCATTTTAGTAACAAATAATAAGCGTAAGCATCAGAAATTGATGGATGAGGTTCAGAGGATTACGAAAACAATGAATCTACATTTGAAGCCATCTAAATGTAAGACCCTTTCAATTTGCAGTGGTCAGGCTAAAGCTGTGCCATATTATATTGACGATAGTCAAGTAGCTCTGGTTAAAGACGCTCCCGAAAAATTTATTGGTTCATGGATTACTTATTCAGGTACATCACAAGCGGCTTTCGCCCTAGTAAAAGACAGAATTACCAGTATGTTATCAAATATTGATTCTTCATTAGTAAGACCTGAATATAAGTTGCATGTATATTCCAAGTATATGCTTTCTTCAATTAGGTTTATGTTAACTGTACATGATCTGACAAAATCACAAAGAAGCTTTCTAGATAGTATTACAACTAAATATATCAAAAAAGGTTAAATATTCCTTCTCATGGTGCCACTTCGGCAATTATTTACAGTCAACAGGGGCTTGCCATTCGGCTCATCTCCCAGGTGTACAGTGAATGTCATGCACATACTGTAGCACACTGTCATATCAGGGCAGATGACCGGGTTATGGCAGCCATGAATGCCACAATAGCACGGAAGGAATCTTATAGTAGGAAATCATATGGCAACATTGAAGCTGCTGCCATAGCAACAGATGCTGTTAATGCAGCAACAGGTAGTGAGTGGGACCATGTGAAGGAAAACATCAAACAAATCGTTACAACAAAATATCAGTGTCATTGGATGGATAAAATAAAATCTCTGGTTGTTCAGGGAAAATTCCTGGCGCTTCTTCCAGAAGAAAAGTCTGATATTACATGGAGAAGCATCATCTATAATATGCCAAAAAATCCTCAGCTTCGCAGTCAGAGCAGCTATTGACTGTCTTCCAACGTTCAATAATCTACATAGATGGGGTAAGAAAATTTCCTAAAAGTGTAAACTTTGCGGTAATACCCAAACCCTTCATCATGTTCTGAATGGCTGCAAAATCATGCTTGAACAGAATAGATACACGTGGCGACATAATAATATTCTGAATTATATTTTTCAAATTTGTGCTTCATCAGTTATGGACACATTATCTATTTACGCCGATTTACCAGGTCATACAAAAGGTACCATCCCGCACTATGTTTTATGTACACCTGACCGTCCTGATCTTGTTATTCTGTTCAGTAATGTAAAAAGAATGATCATTTTTGAACTGACAGTACCATTTGAATTTAATATCGAGAGACGTCATAATGACAAATGCATGAAATATTCACATCTTGTTAACTCTTTACAAGCTCAAGGTTATTTGACTGAACTCATTTGTTTTGAAGTCGGGTCGAGAGGACAAATAACGACAGACAATAAACTCAGACTTCTACAACTTCTTAAGGCACTGAAATTAAGTAAACAGCATAAAACCGTGATACGTGATATCAGTAAACTATGCCTTATCTCAAGCTATTGCCTATTTCATGCCAAAGATGAACCATCATGGTGTGAGGCTTCAATATTGTCTTCTTCCAAAAGTGCAACTACTAAATAGCATTGTATAATGTACATTTACCAACCAATCTATATGCTCATCTGTGTTACACAGATTTGCCTTTGTTTTGCGCAGGTTTTTCCTTGTCAAATATTTTATTGTTTGTTTTTTTTTCTTTGGCAAGATGTTATACGTTATGTTCTTCATTGTTATTGTATTGTTTTGTTTGCCCTGCCTCTTGCCAGTTCGAGGAACATTTTGACTTTCTCATGAGGACCTTGGTTTTTTTATGTATCTTCTTTTTATTGATTATGAAATAAAAAGTGATTTATAAAATGGCGATGCTTTGTGTTTGAATCCATCGTAATTGGCGGCTTCACAAAGGTTTCTGTCAGTCACTGTTCGAAAGTGATGAATGAAACACCTGGAGTCTGGGACTGTTTTGCTAAGCGCGCAGATACATTTGTACATTGCAGTGATGAGCACATGGCAGAACGAGACAAGTAAGACTCGAAAGTGAGGCAGGGACAAGAACATAAGGCAGCCAATGAATGAACTGGATTCGAAACAGTAAATATTAATGAGACTTGAGGCCATATAGGCAGCCAATGAATGAACGCAGATGGGACATAGGGACATAAGACCTACCAATCAACGTGAGCGACGCTGGGTTTAGGAAACAAATTTATGTCCTAAATATTATACGTCTAGACCACAGCAAACATATGTAGTGTGCAAATCAGTGCACAATTAGTTGGTCACGGTCCCGGACGAGTTCTGACGTCAGTTCGGCGTTCTTCTGATTTAGTTTGTTACCCTGTGTTTGTAAAAATGCACTGGAATGTATTGGCAGATGTGTTGATCATAGCATGGTGGCCTGGACGTCTAGATGTCGGCCTACCTCTGCCGTTGATCCATGTAATCTTGCTGGGATCATGTACGCCAAATAAATTAAAACAAATCGGATGTGTTGTTTTACGTATTGAACATTTTGATTTCTCTACAGAGTACGATTCAGGGTACGGATACAGATAGTTTTAAATATCCATAGGAACGTCAGACCTATTCGAGTGGGCCTGGGTTAGAAATATCAGAGATTGATATAGACTTGATTTTAGTCGGTCACTGTACAAAACAAAGTCATTTCAGCATAATAGAACACGTTAAGGTAATAAGCGTATGCGCCTCGCAGGTGAAAGACTTTAACTTTTGCTCAAACTTTCCTCAAGTATATCAGAAAAGAATTGTAAAAGTTTAGCATAAGTTTAGCATAACTGTCCCCGAGGCGCATTCTTCCTGAATATCATGCTTATGTGAAACGCTTTAATTTAGATTACATGACTTGTGTGACGTGAGCGCACGTACTGGGTAGAGCATTTGAGCACGCATCGAGTGAAAACGATCGGCAGCAAGTTTCTCCCGGAGTCATAGATCACACTACGTCGCAAATTATTCTACAAAATTGATTCATTAAATTCGTTTGTGTTCACAGACAACATACTAAGTCTGAGGGAGCCGTCATTATTCACTACCGGAGGGGCCAGAGAAATTTAAGCGGAAACTCTCCGAAATTTCAAATACTCTTCCACGGCAACGATGATGAATTTGAGTAACCCCCTCTCTAACACAGAAATTTTGACTGACACCCCTAGAAAAGTAAAATATAGATACAGATATTTGTAAAATTTACAAAAAATACAGAAATAGAAAAGACCTTTCGAATCCTGGTGTGCCCTGCTAGATAATCATTGATAATCTCATTACTGTTGAAAAAGGTGAAACCAAAAAAATTAAATGCAAACTGACAATAAAATATAGATATAAGCTCACGTATCCAACCGTGTAGTATTGTTTCATTTGGATTGTATATATGTCATGGGACAAGCATATCAGTATATCTGTTACAAAAGCAAACCGTATGCTTGGACTGAGTACATGTGGCCACACCTGTTCCACTAAAATGAAACGCCAACTGTATTTATCCCTTGTCCGTAGTATTCTCGATTATTCATCCCAGTCATGGGCTGTCAGGACTAAGGAATCATTACTACATATTGAAGGTGTCCAAAAGACAGCCACAAAATATATTCCTGGATATCCCCAGGAGATGAATTACAAAGAGCGTATGAATAAATTGAATTTGCTCCCGTTGAGCTAGAGGAGAGCATTAAATGACTGTGTCTTTTTGGCTAAATGTTTTATTGGTATATATGATTTAAATTTAAGCCAGTTTGTCACATTCAAACCCCCTGACGATACTTTCATGAAGATGCCACTCTTTAAAACAGAATGTTTTCGTCATTCATGTTTTAAAAGAGCTTTTTACTCATGTAGTGTAATGCCCTTTCATGGCAAATCTTCAACAAGTGTTAGGTCATAGGAGTCTAATTTATCAAAACATTACACGGGTCTGTTAAACAATAAATGTTATCCTGATAACCCTTGCACTGGGATGGGAATGTGCCACTGTAAAAGTTGATGCCTCTGTTAATTTCTCTGGGCTTTTTGTGTTTTTTTTTAAATTTTTTGGATAGTTTCTATATTCATATCGTTATATTCTTGAATTTATCTTAATTCATTTGTCTTCTTTGTCTTTTTTGTTTTTCATTTGTATGTGTATCTTGTAAAATTTATTCTTTGTGGAGGGTTGATTTCAATAGGTGTCAGTCCCCAGTGCAACTCATCCTGACTTCATGTCAAAGCTGAATAAATAAAAAAGAAGAAATAAATGACATGGTTTTCACTAGGATATCTGACTGAGCAGAATTTGAAAGTACAGGCAGGGAGAACACGAGAAAGGCAGAAGGAGAAATTGTCAGAGGGGAGTGGTGTCCCCCTATCTTGCATGGGACATTTTGAGAAATTGGTGTGTGCAATGGTGCAGTCTGGTGCAATCTGAGAGGTGTTACGGTTACCATAACAACGACCTATAGGCATCACTAGACTGCACCAATAAGCTTAGCAATTTCTGTGCCAGTTTAAAATGCGAAGCTCTTTCTATCTCCAAAAATAGAAAAAAAAAAAACAAAGCAAAAAATTGACACGGACATATCATCAACCCACTTCAAAATTAGACAAAATAAACGCAATAAACTTCAACATCGCTACATCTCAAAAAAAACCCAAAATTTCTCAGAACACTCAGTCTAACATAACCATTGCATTACGTATGGATCATAAGTACTGGCATTTCTAGCCAACTGAGGAGAGAAACAACAACAAAAAAAAACAACTTCTGTACGCCTACTAATCATACAACAACAAAATTAAACAGACTTCATTAATAAAAACAAAAAAATTCAAAACACTTTAAAGAAAGAGAGATGCCTCATTTGCATACAAGTCCAGTGTATTGACCTCTGAAAAAGGCTGACTTGCGAAGTGTTTGTGCTTTAGAAATATTTTTACAGCTCAATTACCAGCATGGAGACGAGCAGTCCCTCGAGTCGCTACTAGGTAAAGTGTCAGGAGTAGTAATATTGTAAGCTTGTGTATACGAGACTCAATATACATGCATTGACAAAGAACGCCTAAACCGAAAAAGCACTTTGATCGTCAACTTTTAAGGTTTGTTGTTGTGCTGATTGACGATATTCTAGGGAGTCTACAATAAGTTCGAACGACGCGATTAATTTACTTCCCACTGCTAAGATTTTATATACAGCATAATGCCATTACCTCAGGTAAGTCTTGTAAAACTTCTCCTTGGTTTTTGTCGTTTTCATTATTGTAAATCAGTTGTTCTATATTTTAACCGATACCACATAAAACATCAGTGTTTACTGTCAAATATTAGCCTCCTCCCATTACTACATTTTGTCGTCTGTCACATAGTACGCCGCGCGCGTGGTATGCGTCTATGCATACCACTCGGCGGCCGCTATGTATCAACTGCACGTAACTGTGCTAGTCACCTATGCGAATTCTGGTGGAATTAAACTTTGTTTTCCGTTTTTTTCTCAGAGTCAGTAAGACTAGGCTTTTCCCCAGGAGGCATAATCGATAACCGACGCGAGTGGTACTGTGGCATTCAGCAGCGTAAGCGTAGACTCGTACTCCATAGCTTAGTTGACAATGGCCCCAGTGCCGAACGTTCGATGTTCGGAAGCTGAATTTAGGTGGGCCACCGGAATTCAAACCTTTACTTTTTTGAGGACATGTTTTTATCGTTATCTCGTGATCCGCGCGCAGTTGCTGCGTCAAATATCGACCGTTGGCATAAAAAAAAATGTGCTTTAAAAATGTTACCAAGTGGGAGTGCCACTTTAACATTCTTTCTTCGTTGTGAAATCGATAAGTTTCAAAGATGTGGTACAAGAGATCAATGATAAGACTATTAAAGCCTTTGAAGTATAGTTGGCTTGAGGCCTTGCAGTCCGCCGAAAGAAACACTTAATGTTAGGCCTACATAGTGACAATTCGTTTCGCAATACTTAGGACGGTGAAGGCATTTGCTCGCTTCAGTCTTGTAAAGATTTTTTTAGGTTGTGTGTGTGTGTGCAGTACAGCACTGATATGCGCGTGTAAACCGTTCTCTGCTCGGCAAGTGTGGCTAAAATTTCGCAAGACCGGTAAAATTCAATTCTAAAAATACTCACACGATTTAAATTGACCCAGGTTATTTTAGATGTGTTACACACCCGTACCTATAGGATATTCAATGAATCCCAGTTTATGCCCCGTGTTATTTATCAAACACATTTTCACGAGCTTAAACGATCCATATATCGAGTATTTGTCGTAATATATACTGATGCCCTTAATGCACTATCCTGATTGTTTTTATGTAACTAGCACTGCGGATATTTAGCAGTTAATAACGAAATACGCACGTTCAATCTCATCCCAATAAACGCCATTACTTAATGAATACCATTTCTCATCAAACTATAGACATAAATATATAATATATCGGTTTTAACCCAACACCACATACTCCTTGTTTTATATCAGCATGAGTGTTTTTTGTACTGCATCAAGACTTCGTCTCGTGTCTGACGCATCACAAATGACCAAAAGTGTCTCAAAATTATTGAAGTGCAAGGCACGTTTTGACAGTGGAAGATAACATTTTTTTATTTTCCGACACCGTAGCTACATAAAATATCGTGATACCAGATTTTTTCATTTTTATATTAAGTCATATAAGATTACCGTCGTATATTAAAGATGGCGTTTTCAAAAGATTTAACGAACCTGTATAAGATTGAAACTTCCTATGGCAGACACCAATGTTAGTCAGAGTAACGATTTTTTTGATATATCAACAATCATTACAATCTGTCGAAATTAAACTTGCCCAGAATATCAATAAGACATTGGAGGCTTTTGACATGATTTCACGATTCATTGAAAATATACTTAAAACAGTATGCACACTTATTGACGTATAATGGTGCCGTGTATTTATTTTTTCCCACCTATCGATATACGAATCAAGCAAAAAGGCACCAATGGCTTTTTTAAATTTTTGTACTTAAGGTATTTTTTGATGAAATTCGCGGCTCACTACGCATGACACAATCAATTTGCAAGACTGGCACAAGTTATAATTTCATAGTTACAGAGTCAATCGCGATCAATTACTGAATACATCATAAACTAAGAAAAACTTTCCTCTTCCTTCAGAAGAGGCTTACAGATGTAAGTTATTACAGTGAACCAGCGACAACATCCGACATGTACATGGGCATTCAACAGATATATTTTGCATTAAATTATATTTCTAAACCGTATCAATAACGATTTTAGAACACTTTTGGCAACATCCTTAAATGGACTTAGGACATTTGTTAATGCTAACCGTCAAAACAACATAGACTAACTGCTCACGCACGCGCTCATTCACCATATGTTCACCAAGCTTCTTGTTCACTTGCCATGCAATGTACATATGCTTTATCGTTACCTAGGAACAAAGAGGAAACCAGCTGGCAAGTTCATCTTTCTCGATTGATTTACCATTCGGGCAAACGATCTACCAATACAGAACAACGCATTGAAGGCCTTTCACGGCAACTATCACATATTTACCTAGATTCTATACATACCATCCCAAAGACATACAAGGTAAAACAAAATCACGAAATTCTTAATGGTGTTTTCCTCAAACATTTACACAGTTACAAGTCAATCATGTGCACGGAGCATTCAATGGTAATGTTTTCATTTCTGTCAATAAAGTGTGATGTAAATGGCCTGGCAAGAAACGCAACCCTTACGGCAAAGTTTGTCTTAACTGTTCAAGCAGAGTATTTGTACGATTGTAATTACACATCAAGAATGAGCGCTTCCTATCTCCAATTTAAGATAGAAGATAATCAGCGACTCCGTCGTCACACAAGATGGTTGTCTAGCAGAACTTTCAGAAACTGATTTCGTTTCTTTTCTATTTGAAATTATATTACTTTATTTTTGAAGTAACCATTTTCGGAAATATCGGACGAATCTATCTTGTTTAATTTGGTTGGAAGATAATTATATCTTCAAATGTCCTCTGTTACTATGGTAACTTTCAATTGTAAACTATATCTGCGAACAGTGTGTAGTCCCTGCTTGGACACCCACGTA
Source organism: Ptychodera flava (assembly GCA_001465055.1). Taxonomy (NCBI): domain Eukaryota; kingdom Metazoa; phylum Hemichordata; class Enteropneusta; family Ptychoderidae; genus Ptychodera; species Ptychodera flava. The sequence continues at coordinate 25,971 of LD351482.1, read as the reverse complement.
GGTCTGTCAGCAATCTTCGATGACTCTTGCTTTGCTTTTGTTTTGTTGTCAACTTTTCATCAACGGTACAGTAAAAATGGAAAATGACTTCATAAGCGCATTCTCGATTACTTGTATTACTTTCCAGACGAAAGAAGTCAGGCCTTGTTTGCATACAGACAATGCAATGTTTTCTCTATACTTGTTTGCTGTTTTTCCAGTTTATACAGATTAGGGTCTCTTACTTTTTTTGCTAGAACAACAAACGTGTTAATTTTATGACAAACTAGACTGGAAGATCCGTCGCTCGAGGGCGCTCTCTACACTCGGCCCTCTCATAGAAGAGGGGAGCGCAGACGGATCTTTCAGTCTAATGACAAACCAGATTGAAGCATGTTTCTTTAAACCAATGGGGACATAGAAGCCAATGAGTTCAGTTAACTCACACTCAACATCAAGACAGTTATTCCTATAGACCTAATTGATTGCGGTCTGGTACAGCGTAAACTTATTTTCGTTCTAGCATGGAGGCAGAAGCGAGAGATTGGTTTCATTACGCAATCCTATCAGTCACGATAAAACTAAAAAGTTATCCAATTTTTGAGTCGATCTTTACAGCTTTTAGTAAATTTTGCTCACTGCCGATAAATCTTGAATTAGACGTACCGTTGCCTTACTCACTTCCAATGAATCGCTGTCATTTACATGTAGCATGCAATCAACCAACAAGGGTTATATACAGTTCCTTCGGCGGAGAGACTGTTGTTAGATCACAGTAACTCTACCGTCGTTAGGTATAGAGTGACCGTTGAGATGAAGTCTTTTTATCGTGTTTCGCCTAAGGACGTTTGACGGAGTGAATTGACGATCTACGTCATCGCTACTCCAAATTGCGTATGGATCGTGTTTTCTATGAGTGAAAAAAATGTTTTCATGTATACGGCTTAACTTACAGCGACTCTGACGAAGACACAAATTCAAGCTGTTTTGTTGTCGAGTTTACCACGGTCGAACTGATTAACGACAAGTTGTAGACTTAGTACAAGTTTATGGATAATTAAAAGAGTGCACGATGTAGTAGACTAACTGCAACTGTTTTTCCTGACCGCGATGTGGTGGAGTTGTCTGGCGACATTCCTGGAGAAACTTTCTGCCGATCGCGTTCCTCTTGGGCATGCGCAAACTCACTACCCAGAGTGATCCCGACACGCAGAGACAGTCCCTCCATATGTAATTCTCAGCCCGTGCCTCAGACCGACGCAAATGCCACGCTCAGCACAACTCAGTAAAGACAGGTCGTATTTCGATCACAACAAAAGCGTTTCACTTAAAAAGGCTGCCGTTCTTTGATTTTTGAAAAACCTACCAGTCACCCAGTAAAAAACAAACAAACACAAGTAAAACACAACATAGATCAATCGCATAAACTGTAACTTTCCCATCGGTTTATTGGTCACAAGTATGAAAAATCATCTGTTACATTTACAATGCAGTGTTTCTTGTGCTCTTCATTTAGCACGTTGAAAGAAATGCTTGGAACACAAGAAAGTACAACAAGCATCCTTAGAGTTAGGTGACTGTGAGTCTGAACAAAAATTTCATAATAAACAATGACAATAAACACCATACCAGTACATAATGTACCACATCTACAGTGTGATAGTAATCAAATGGTTGT
>LD351482.1:4085-21979 GCA_001465055.1 Ptychodera flava | reverse complement strand
CACCTTACTAGATTTGCACCAGTTACTTATGTTTCAGTTGTGAAAGAAAATATTACCTTTTAAGTGAAGAGATGTTACGCAACTCCAAAATATCATATGAACCCTTTCCAAGGCAGATAACGAAATGCATTGAAACACCCAATTGTTGGGCTGTTACAATGATTAGAATCTGTTCAAACGAAACCTGTTCAAAATGAAAAGCTCGAGGAGGTTCAGAAGTTGTGCGCTAACCTGACCATTCTAACCTGGCACTCAAACTCGCAATTATTGTGAGGGCGCTATTGCATATGACAATGAAGAGTGACAACATTGCACTGCACCGATGGCTGTGCCATCCGATTGGCACGAATTGTAATTTCAACATTATGCGAATTAATTGACAAGTAGTTATGCTGTATCTTTATGTTGGAAGAATTGCATTTAACTAAGCCAGTATTTGTACTAATAAAATCGAAGGTTGTTATTTCACCAGCAGCTGTCTGCCCATTACTCGGAGTAGTAATATCACTAACTGATTGCACTCCTAAAGGAACAGGCTGAAATCTTGTTCAGTGTCATGTGGATATTTACTGTAGTCACAGGGGCTCACTTTCTCATTGTTTGTTATTTGTTTATAAATACAAACTTTGATTAAATAAAAATATAGCTAAAACATGACGATGTAATGTCCTTTGAAATAATGCAATAACAAAACATAAAGTGTACCAAATATGCACTGGAAATGCTCACGTGTTTCATTATATTGCAGTTACGTGTAAATTTGAACCTTTGCCACATGTTTGCAACTTCATTGAAAGTGCTATGATCAACATAATGAATAATACTCAGCTCAGAATAATTCTCAATTCAAGTATATATCCCCGATCGGGAAAGTTTATTGAAATATGCAAGTTAGGAATTGACTGAAATGTTCTAATTAAATATGGAAATGAGTATTTTGCTGAAGTAAAAAGGCTTAATGAATTTCAAAAATGTTATATCATAGTATCTTTAATATACATAGCAAGTTTCATCAATTTTAGTCAAGTCAATTCAAATAAATATCCCTAATTTCAAACGTTCATTAAATATGCAAATTAAGAGTTTGATGAAGTAAAAATGTTTAATGACTTTCAATAATGTTAAATCATAGTATCTTCAATATACATACCAAGTTTTGTCAATTTTGATCCTGTCAAATCAGATATATATCCCTATTAAGGAAAGTTCATTAAATATGCAAATTGTCCATTATGTTTTATGTCACCCCTTTCACAGCTGGTATATCTTAATGTGATAACGTTTGTAGCGAATCTCATAACATTTATTAAAGATGCAAATGAGCCCTAAATTAACTTGACACTGTTCAATGTTTCATAGCAGAATTAAAGATTTATCAGACCAATATCTGTAGCACGTTTATCAAAATTTGGTGCCGTAATTTCAGAGTTATATACCTAATTACAAAGTTAATAAAATATGCAAATGAACCCTTATTTAACTTCACACAACTAAATGCTTTACAACAAAGTTAGATGTCTGTCGGATCAGTATATGTAATAGTTTTCAACACATTTGATGCAGTTATTTTAGAGTTATATGACTAGCAAATGAGCTATTTATTAACTTGACACTGCTCAATGCTTCTCAGTACGATTGGATATTTATCTGATCACCATCTGTAGCAAGCTTCATCAAATTTTAAGGCTGTAATTTTGAGTAATATCACTAATTACAAAGTTCAATAAATATGCAAATGAAGCCTTAATTAACTTTACACAACTAAATGCTTTACAACACAGTTAGATATTTGTCGGATCAGTCTATGCAGCAGTTTTCATCACATTTGATGCAGTCATCTCGGAGTTATATGACTTATTATCAAACGTCATGATATATGCAAATGAGCTATTTATTAACTTGAAACTGCTCAATGCTTCTCAGTACAATTGGATATTTATCAGATCAACATCTTTAGCAAGTTTCATTAAATTTAATGCTGTAATTTTGTAGTAATATCACTAATTACAAAGTTAATTAAATATGCAAATGAACTCTTAATTTACTCCACACAACTAAATGCTTTACACCACAATTAGATATCTGTCTGATCAGTATCTACAGCAGATTTCATCACATTTGGTACGGTCATTCCGGAGTTATATGACTAATTACAAAACGTCATTAAAATATGCAAATGACCTATTTGTTAATTTGAGACTGCCAAATACTTCTCAGTACAATTAGATGTTTATCAGATCAATATCTGTACCTGATTTCACTGACTTGGATGCCGTAATTTCAGAGTAATATACCTAATTACAAAGTTCATTAAACATGCCAATGAACCCTTAATTAACTTCACACTACTAAATGCTTTACACCACAGTTAGATATCATTCGGATCTGTATATGACATTGCCCAATGCTTCTAAGTATAATTAGATGTATATCAGATCAATATTTGTTGCAAGTATCATCAAGTTTGGTGCAGGAATTCCAGAGTTATGTCACTAATAACAAAAGTTCATTAAATTTGCAAATGAGCAGATAATTGACATGACACTCACAGTATCATAATAATGTTCTGAGATTGTCATCTGTGAGAAGTTTCATGAAATTTTGTGCAGTATTTCTTGATATATGTCTACACTGTCATTACTGTCTCCATAGGGAAACACCCGAGGGAAACCATTGTACGGAAAAAACCGATATTGCATAACTTCATTAATATGCAAGCCACACCAACCAAAATCTAATTAGTTCTTGCAAGTAGCATATGGTACCTCTCTACCAAATCTGACTTGAATCCGTTCAGGCGTTTTTGAGTTATCGTGTAAACAGACAGACAGACAGACACACACACACACGGACAGACAGACAGATAGACATCGCTATGACATTAGCCCACGTGTTCACACATGTGAGCTAAAAATGAAAGCCAGATCGACAACGCGCACACTCTGCCCAAATTAGCATCATTCTACCAGAACGAAATCTATTCTTACTTTCTCAGGGGACATAAGCCTTGCTACCTTTTTATCCACGCACATAAATTTCAACTCAACTAATCGAAACAACCCCTTCCTCACTACCGGCGACAAGGTACGGATACGGTGTGAACTGTCATTAGATACATTCGCATGTAAGCCCTAATTCACCTATTATTCTTTCATACCGCCTAAAACGGGCAAATTTGGACCGGTCTTACAACGTATCGCATTTCACGTGGGGTGCGTTTTTCTTGAATACCGCTGGAAACCGACTCGTATTTCACAGGAACAATCACGTAACCTGACAGGTGATAGTTGACGTGACAGGTAAGTAGAGTCCTTGCAGAAGAATGACAGGGATATCTATCTATCTATCTATCTATCTATCTATCTATCTATCTATATATATATCTATATATATATCTATCTATATATATATATATATATATATATATATATATATATATATATATATATATATATATATATATATATATATATATTCAACTTTTTTGTTGCCTGTTTTCGAAAGTTGGTATACGGTGATTACTTTTTACCGTGTGGGGATCTGCTATTATTTAGTTTCCGCACAAAAATTCCACTTCACCCTGCCAAGGCCGAAGAAACTGACAGTCCATTACCGGTTCACGAAAACACTATCCTACGACAGTTAGACTGGTATTCTCACCACTGCCCCACCGTTAATGCTGAAATTACAAACGTCGTCACTGAAAGTACAAGAAAATTTACACGAGTAACATAAAATGCCCGATATGTTTTGTATCTGCTAAACAGAAAGGCTAGAGGTGTCTGATCCCTGTAGTACCCCTCTGTAGAGGTTGTAGGTTGTACACACAATATGGTGAACGAGTTTCAATTTCAACACAACGGTTTTTGTATGGCGATACGAATGTAACATGTCAGAGTTGACTGAAACCATAGACCCTAAAAAAGACACCCAACCTTTTTAGGATCTGTACTTAAACCATACGCTTCTAGCATAAATCTCTCTCCTAAAAATTGTGAAAACTCGATTACTGATAAACACCGGAAGTACAAGCAAATCATTATTTCTGTCGATAAGCTCAATAACCAGAAAAAATATCAAATACGGATCAAACGTCAAGATACTCTATCTCACTGAGCGAAAAGTACTAAGCCTGTATGATTCTTTGAGTAAATTTCGAAAAGTCTGTCAGAAAACCGGGAACAGTCTATGGTTTTGAACATTGCAAGTTCAGTTGTTTGTTATACACCACTTTGGTCATCGGATTTGTATCCATGAAGAACAAGTTACAATAGCCAGAAGTCGGCTCATTTTCACATTCGTCGGTAATTCTCTTCTTGATGTTGCGATACTTAGCAAGATCAGCCTCGAAGTCACCATCGTAGTCCTTAACCTTTTCCCAGAATGTCTTGTTGAAGTGGTTGTACAACTGCATGTCCGCAATGGCTATCTTGTCTATGATGTTCTTCATTTTACCAGTTATTGACGGAAGTCGATTTTTGTTGACATTTTGAGGATAATAAACGATATCTTCAAATTCCCAACACATCATTTCACAAAATGAGGGACTCATCATAGTACTCATTCAACAAAACAAGATCCAACTCCCTGTCAAGCTGCCGGATGTTAGCATTCAGAAGTTCCAGTTTTGTAGCGCATACGCCCAGTCTGTTTGACAAATCATTTCCTTCTCTGAACTCACAGCATTTTTGTTGAATGTTACCCGGAGGTTCTAATGATTCAAGGTAAGCTAAGAAAGGATTAGACTCTGAAGGTGAATTGCGTAAATGTTCAAACTTATTAGAATAGAAGAAATTTGACCTAATCCTAGTGTATGGTGATCTCAATATGGTGATGTATTTTGCATCCTTGACGATTTTTTCCATTTCGGCACGGTGGTAGATGATATGATTTGCTATGAAATCAAAGCCTGTAAAATTCTTGCAGTTGTAGCGCACAATATTGTAGCTTTTAGAGGAGACATTGTAGCCTATCATTGGTGAACCCTGTTGTTCCAAAGCTGCAATTAGCCCATTCTTAAGTCCGTATCTAAATAGAATACACGCAAGCGTACTACTTCCTGTTTTGATCGTTTTGATGTAAATGAACTTTCTGACCGGTTTACACGGTTTTTCTTTCTTCGGTAAGTGCTGATCCGTGCTCAAGGCTTTAAGTTTCAGTTGCTCATTCGGGGTACTGTTTTCCGTCTTACTCTTCCCTCTGCAATTGGAAAAAACTGATTATTTAGCTATATCATTGTTGTATTCAAACATGTATGTATGTATGTATGTATGTATGTATGTATGTATGTATGTATGTATGTATGTATGTATGTATGTATGTATGTATGTATGTATGTATGTATGTATGCATGCATGAAAAAATGAATAAAATTTTAACCGTAGTAGAGGGAAAACTTGGAAGTTTTGCTGTGCGTATAAGGGGGCTGAAAATGTTTTTTTTCCCTTTTATTTTTTTAATTTTCCGATTTTATGATTTTGTAGGTATTTCAACTAAAATATATAACTAAAACTGAAAAACAGTTTTATTTCATCCAATGATTTCAATTTGAGCAACAATTAAAAAAATCTAGCACCATGTTGCGCATTGCAAAACCGTTATTTCGAAATAATCCAAATATGTATGAATGCCATTGAATTTTCATATGAAAACAACAAGTAGGCCTTGTAACGGGGCAGAAGGTGGAACATGACTGTTGATAATTTTTTAAATATTTCTATGCAATATATCAAAGACAATTTCTTTCTTATTCCCGACAGCATGATGAAACATACAATATTCAGTATGTCAACAGAGCCTGTATATGTAAACACTGTTAGTAATAATTGAATTATAGTCCAGGCTGAAAGTCATTTGTCGATGATACAAATGCGCAGTACACATACACAGGCTGTGTTGGCAAGCTAAATGCTGGAGAGTTCAACATGCTGTAGGAAGAAGAACAAGAACGTAGTTGTTGAAACTGTACAAAAATATTGTCAAAATTATCAAATTTAATGCAGCTACTACCCGGCTGCTGCCTACGGGTGGTGTCACTGTCACTACATGCTAGCAGTGACTGATGCTTTAAACTTATTCACACAGCCTGAGTATTAATATGCAGCAATCTTATGATATATTGACATGTCGATGTATATGAAATACAAATGACTGCAATATGTGTAAATAACACATGTGTAGATTGTGTTGATAAATTGAATACTTCAACATCAGATTGAAAACAAGAGATATGAGTTAATATGAAAAGCAATAATCCTGAAAAGTATCGAAATTTTTAAGTTTGTAATATTATTCGATCAAGGGTATAGGATCAGAAAAAATTGTAACTATTGTTATACTTTTGTATTAGGGATTTTTCAGTGAATGAAAAAGTTACACTTTCATCGTCCAATAAGACAAAAGCAAAATTTTTCAAAAGTAAACATTCTAATATACTAAAATGAAAAATGTGTGAATAAACGATTTTTTTAGTTTTTCCATATTTGCCATTATTAATCCCCAAATTTCAGAGATTAAAAACTTTATTTGATGGAATATTCAACTTTTCAGTACTGTCAAGTTCGTAAACTTTTATAAGTAGCATCTAGCTATGTGTGTACTTCTTGTAAAAAAATTTCTTCGGTAGGTCACATTGCTCAGTTTTTCAGTACCTGAAGTGTTGCAAGTGTAAGCCATACGTGTAAGCAAACTGCTATCATGACATTTCATAATTGAATTTTATACTGGGACTGTGAGCTTTCTGACTTGTGCATGGTAGTAGTGGCTTTTGCTCGCGTAGGTGTTGCTATATACTAAACATAAAATAACACACTGAAGCAAATGGTAAAGTTAATGATATATAACCAAGAGAAAAGTTTTACAGTATCTCTGAATTCAATACATGAAACTTTCTGTATAAGCGTACAATATTGTTCAACTCGACACACTCTTCAAAAGAAAATATCTAAACTGATAACAGGCATTTAGTGTGAGTCAACATAAAAAGACTACATAAACCTGTTGACATAGTTCCAAGCAGATAATTCAACGATGCTATAGAGTCATAAACAAACACAACGGCACTTGTATAGGCTTCCAACTGTAGCTATGCTAAACTAATACTTAAGGGCGCACTTCCCTGACCTTCGGATCATGACAACAATCTGCCAGCAGTATCGGGTGTCAGTTACGCAGTCGTTCAACAAAAGACTGCATCGTTCGACTCTACTTTTTCGGGACTGTTGAGTTTTGGTTTTAGAGTTTCGGTACTAGGCCAATTTATCAGTGAACTGACTAATTTTGGGTAGTTTTCACTTTTTTGAAACCTTTGAATATTGCCAGCTGCTCAAGTGATGGGAGTTCAAAAGGGAAAATACCTGATACATGCGTATCACAGACTATTTTCCCACTGAAGCAGTAGCTATTTGCTACGAACACAACATCACTACTCCGTATATGCATGGTTTGGCAAAATGGCATAAGGTCCAGAATCCTGATACCAGCCTCCATCGTAAACCCCCAATCAGGGCTATTATCTCTCAAGTCAATAGCCTTACACAGAGAGCATCCATATGGCTTCATCACAAACTGATGGATATAGTAACACAGTATTGCAAGGAATTAGTTAAAGATTCCACTAACTTCTTACATCAACTTCATCAAGCAAATTCATCACAGATTTCAACGTTACCGGCAGACTCTCTTCTGTTCAGTTAGGATGCAATTAGTTTATATCCCTATATCCCGATTGACGAGGACCTGGAAGCACTTCAACATGCATTCGAAACATGCACCAAATTCAACGCTACCAATATTGATGACATCATTGAGTTAGCCAATATTGTCTTACGTAACAATGGTTTCGAGTTTTGTGGAGAACATTATATTCAAATCCATGGGACAGCCATGGGTACGCCTTTCGCTCCTATGTACGCCAACATTTTATGAGCTGGTTCTGGAGAAAAACCGAAAATTATAATGACCAACCCGATCTGCTTACAAGATTTATTGATGATCTTCACGGTATATGGACACTCGGCGAAGACAAATTGCTCCGATATCACAAATACCTTGACAGTATACACCCATCTATCAAGTTCAATTTGGAGTATGGTAAAACCAAGCAACATTTCCTCGACATCTCTACAAGTATAGTGAACGGGAAAGTGGAGACGGATCTGTACACCAAACCTACTGACAGTGGAAGATATTTGTCTCCCTCTTCACACCATCCAAGACACATCTTCAACAGCATTGTATACCATGGAGTTATCAGATTGCGAAAAATATGTTTACTCGATATGTGGTTTGATCAACGCGCCAGTGAATTCTCACGGTATATGGACACTCGGCGAAGACAAATTGCTCCGATATCACAAATACCTTAACAGTATACACCCATCTATCAAGTTCACTTTGGAGTATGGTAAAACCAAGCAACATTTCCTCGACATCTCTACAAGTATAGTGAACGGGAAAGTGGAGACGGATCTGTACACCAAACCTACTGACAGTGGAAGATATTTGTCTCCCTCTTCACACCATCCAAGACACATCTTCAACAGAATTGTATACTGTTGAGTTATCTGATTGCGCAGAATATGTTTACTCGATATGTGGTTTGATCAACGGGCAAGTGAATTCAAGGACAGACTGACCAAATCTGGTTACCAGGCCAACAAAATAAAAACCATTATAGATGAAGTTCGCAAGAAACCAAGATTATCCTTTCTCCGTTACAAAAAAAAGCAATCCATGGATAGAGTGGTTTAGGTCAACGACTTCAATCCTATGCGACCAGACGTCAGACAACTAGCCAAAAGACACCATAAAATCCCGCAGCTCTCTGAAAGAATGTCTATGGTTTCCCTATACACCTCCCCTCATTTTGGACAGAGTTTGTGCCAATCTTGGCCAGTTGATTGTAAGACACGAATTACAACAACAACAACAACAACAACAACAACAACAACAACAACAACAACAACATACTAATAAATGGAGCTCACGACCATGTAATGATACTAGATGCAGAGTAGTGTGTTCACAGATGGTAACCATGGACAGCATAACAAGTCATAGCAACGGTAAAACCTTCAAAATAAAGGGACAGTACAACTGTAATACCGAAAATGCCATTTATTGTGTATTTTGTGATATTTGCTTATGTCAGTATGTTGGCCAAACAACAAACAAAATAAGGTACAGATTGGCCGGTCACAGAAGCATGATAAAATGAAAAAACAGTGATCTCGATATTCCTGCACTATTTGTAAGTCAGCATTTTAACATTCCCAACCATTCAGTAAAGAATATGAAAGTCATTATCTTGGAAACGGTTCATAACAGTGATCACAATGATAAATATTCTAGGGACATTGTTGAAACAAGTGGATATTTTTACTTAACACCATGTATCCAAAGGGACTCAATAGAGAATCACCCATACCCGCTATAGTGTAACTTTTTATTCAATCATTGACTTACGGGTATTTTTCACCCTCCCTGTCAGTTTGACTACATACGGGTGATACCTTTATTTTTATCACATTTTTTGTCACATGTACTATTCAACACATTTACATCTTTTAAGAATTGACATTGAATTTTACCCTGTATTTTTATGGTGATAACCGGGAGGGCACATTGTATACATTTTATGTATTTCGCTCACTGCTTAGCAGTTAGAGCACTCTGAGATTGTTGGGCAGCTTCTTGCGTAATAAGGGGCGTTCACTGTTGGCAGTATGCTTCGCTCATGGTACGTGTTGCCGTTCGAGCACTCTGGTGAATTCATATTTCAATCCTCAACAATGTGTAACCGTACCCTCTGTGTCCAAATTCAGAGGTTGCTATAAAGTGTGAGCCCAGCCGAAGCAGTGAACTGATGAAACAACCATCACCATAGTATAAACATCAGAGACCATCTAAACCTACTTGACTGTACCAACTGCTTCCATGGTAAAACTAGCAGTAGACTATCCAACGTAAAAACGATTATCCACGCATACCATTTCATAGCGTACTCAACCCATTCCATCATCACATTCAACAAAATCTGATAATACTTATCCTTCATAAATTAATTCGTTTGAAAAAACGCCATCCCATAAAAATACCAACCTGCGGTAGCGGATAATCTGCGTGACCTTTTAGACCACAGCAACATTCAACAGTGTCTTACCAGCTTGCTTTTACCTGTGTCTCCACAGATGCATGCAACATTAATCTCAAAACCCAAAAACCACCGCCTATCAGTTTCGAAGACACAAAATACATATAATTCTGTGTACACAACTTCGCGATGTTATGGATGCGAAAATAGTACACAGGCGAGAAGAAAAAAAACCAGACACCCCTTTTTAGATTTAACATCTTTACTTGTCAATAACATGACAAAATTCAAAATATTCAGTGGCAAATCAGTACAATCAAGACTCACACACATCCAAAAATGTCAAATATTGAAATCATCAAATATAATTGATTATAATGATAATTGATCGGTTTTATCTGTATAACATGAGAGTCGTTCTGCATTACAAAATTTGAATAATAAACATCCGTCTTGGGTGCCTAGTTTTCAGCCACAAACCGATGGTACGTTCGCACCTCACTCGGTGGCCTCTTCCTGTTTTTGTGACACACACACGGGTAAGTCTCGTTGTATCTCACCATTCAGAAATGCTTTGCCTAACACAATTTTGGAATAAAATTGTAGCTGATTGGTCTGCTTATAGTTTACTCCAAATGTACACTATGAATCCCCCTTGGATGTAATCACTGTTCCCTAACTGATATAAAAACGGGTTCATCAACGATGTTATTAGTTCGAGCGTTACGCATCTTCATTGTGCGTGTGTGTATATGTTTGTGTGTTTTGTGTCTGTCATTGCAAAAGGAGTATGAATAAGTACTCAATACTCACATTGACATGACTTTGTATTGTGTCTGGAGAGATATATTTTCCTCTTGATGTGAAGTCAACGACCAAACTGTCAGGAAGACAACCATGGCGCACGATATGATCATCCATTCAAACGCTTTTGCTTTTATTTTTTCTCCAGCCATCTCTTATACAATCGAGTAGACGCACTTTGAAATAGCAATGTAGGATCACTAGAATTAATATGAAAAGTTTAGTTTTACAAATCTACCTACCGACCTATACAGATGTAGATCGTGGTCAATGTGTGGTCAATGTGTGGTCAATGTATGTATGTATGTATGTATGTATGTATGTATGTATGTATGTATGTATGTATGTATGTATGTATATACATACACACACACAAACAAACACACACACACACACACGCACACACAGACACAGGTCACCCAGCGCAATGATAAAAAACTCAATGACGTATCTACTTCGAATGATTATTCCCATCAAACAAGTACTTCACATGTTCAACAAGCACGGCTCGTGTTTTTCTCAGTATCCTTCTATATGTCTTCTTTTTTCCTGACATTCATAAAGCCACTGAAAAGTTTTGCATTATGATACGCTCTTATTTTTCCCAAAGTGAATGGTGATAACCCCCGGGTTTTTTCTCCCTGTGTATTTTTTTTCTGAATTTTCCCACTTTTATTTGCCCTATCCCTTTTCGCGAATCACCAAATATCTAAAACAATTTTTAAACTTTATTCTCTCACCATTCACTTTTTTCTGATCCTCGGAAATATCTAACCAACCCATTTTTATTTACACCAGCGCTAAACCCCACCCACTTTTTTTGATGATACAAAGGATTTTGTTTAATTTGGATCTACCACTACAAAAGTACCCCCCTGTTTTTTTACCCCAGCGATTTTTCTCTAGATGTTCCCCATCCCCTTCGCTTTTTCAATATCCCAGAATTTTTTCTGGATGTACCTCCTTTTTTATTAACCCCGGCGATTTTTTCTATATCTACCACAGTACCCTCTCCCTTTATAACCCTAGCGATTTTTTTATCTTAGATGACCCTCTCCCCTTCGTTTTTTAACCCTAGCGATTGTTTTCTGGATCCTCAAAAATATTTAAAATGATTCTGAAACAATCGGTGTGCCGTACCGGGACAGCAGATGACAGTTCAGAGGCGCTCGCCTGCATGTTCCATTTCAGCCACCGCGCTCATGACACGGCAGCCATAGCAACGTGCCAGCGGAATTCGACTGTTTCTATTCCTTTGTTTAAATGATACGTAAACTCATTTCTGATGAAGCTATTAGTTTTTTTTTAAAATCACAACGTAAGCTTTCCAGCGGCAACAGAAATACGACTTAGTGTGCATGTCAGCCGCATTTCAATTATTTTACGCTTATACACCATTATTTAAGAAGAACAGAATGCCCGTGCTTGGCCATGCTATGATAAAGTTGATTATACTGATCCCTACATTGCTTAATGTACGATTTACATTTACAATGTAGGTTCTTACATTTTTCTTACCGTAAGCCACTGAATCAGGCACGTCCGACAGGCTGGGCAGAAAGTCTGGTATTTTACCGCATGAATCATGTGCAGCTCTTTTTAAACAATAGTTGCCTCAGTTTCGCCAGCGTCAGCTGGAAATGCATTTTACATAATCCGATCATTTCGTTCCGTTTTCCAGCGGCCTTTCTCCTCCGGGCTTACGTCATGTGAAGCTGGTCTACGCCGTGTGATGTATAGTGCTCCTTGCGACAACTGAATCTCTGGGGAAAGAACTTTATGAACATTTCGATATTTTACGACATATGGATGCAACAGCTGTTTAAATCTGCCATGATCAGCATTGGCACGGCTCCCTTTTAGGCTTGCGGTAGTTAATCCATTGGCTGATTGATATGGACTCCGACTAATAAGTTTTAAACAAACAATTCACTGAGCACTGAAGTAATCAAGAATACCGTTAGTTTCAGCACTCCTGGGAAACCATTTTTTTCGAAAACATTGTGTTAAATGGTGTGTGTGTAAATCTGAAAGTAACACATGCAGATATGTCCAATTAAGCATCTACATACGGCGTTGATTAAGTAGAGCGTATAATCAGGCAAAAAAAACCCATCGCGTTTGAACTCTCTCTCTCTCTCTCTCTCTCTCTCTCAGGGTTGCTGGAGAAATGGTTTTAAAATTTCATCTCTACAATATTTTTTTTCGTGAGCAGCTGGACTCATTTGTCAGGGGACTAGACTGGTGTGAATACAAGGTATACACAAACATATTTACGCAGATGGCGGAATGCTTGTTTTGATTGATAGTTGTTAAATAACAATATTTTGCTAAATGTTAAATATGGGTATTGTAATTTTTGTTACAGTTCTGATTCTTGCCAATGAATGGGGAGTCTTGCTCATTCTCGCCAATGAACGGCGAGTCTTGATGATTCTCGCCAGTGAATTTCAATTCTCACTGTACTTGGTGAGAATTTCCATTCTCACCGGTGAGAATTTGTTCTCACACTTGATTCTCGCCAAGGAGTCATATAGCATTGACTGTGAAGAGGCATTTAATAAAAACATTATTGCCTGAATACATGGGTTTATGTGCCCGAGAGCAGGTGACAATTTGCCCGACGCTATATTATCGCTATTATATCATAATAGTATATTGAAATTCTGACGTGAAACGTCGAAAACGGATATTTGCTCAAGCTGAGAGCTCGCCCGTATGTCAGCCGTGGTATATCACCAATATACCTCGGTTCTTTCCCATCTCGATCAATCAGATCGCTGTATTTGGGACATCAATATACAGGCATGATATAATATCATATAATGTCTTGTTGAAAGATTTCCTATCGCCGACAACAATATGGTTATGGAAACATCTGGCACAAAAGATTTTCTCAGGTTCCTGTTTTTAATTTTGATATATCGGTTTTGACTCTCGTAAATGCTCAATATTTATTATCTGTGACAGATGGTTGGATGATTATATTACCTATATTTTGTATTAACACTTGATTTGAAGCACAACTGGATACAAGAATTATGTTATAAAATATATGTACTGTGGTCTTGATTACAGTGGTCTTGGAATTATCGATATTTATATTTTTATTTGAAAGTCCCTTCCGTGTTCAAACTAGTGTACAACCTGGAAACAGTTGATCATTATCCAAATGGTGTGAGATCACTGTTGACAAATTTTAAAAAGGGTGTTCTGCTGTTAAAATTGAATCAGTATTTAAATACGCAGCCGAAGGGAAATACTGTCATATGTGGATGCTGGAACGAGTAAAGTAACGAACTCCTTGCCATATCTGTGGGTATTTTCTATGGTTTTGATATGAAATAATACAGACAAAATTGAAATTTTCAATTACGTATACCCACTTGCCTCGAGACTTAGGAAAATCATATTTGTAGACCTCCCTTGAAGAAAATGTTCATTTGATGCTGATCCATGGCACAATTACACCGATATCGATAAATGCTGAGAAGCGTAATACATATAAATCATTGTGCTTCGGGAGCATCAACGCAGTATCCGCAACACGCACGTAAAAAAGCAAAAATATAGGACCGCATGTAATAAGATATCAACAGTTACAGTATACAAACATGGCCAGTTAAACCTATACAACTAATATGAATATAAGTCCCCATAACTATTCAGGAATTACTTATGTGTACAGCTGATTGTTTATAGCATCTGTGTGCAAATGGTCTGCGACCCGTTAACATTCTATTTTGATAATTTAGGATATGTTAGCATTACCAGGGATTGCCATACATCAAACGGCACCCGATTATAGTTTATTAATGAGCATTCTCAAATTCAGGATAGCTGTTCGCTTCATTTTCTAATCTAACAATTTACGATGTGTGACATTTACGACACGCTGGCGCAATACACATAGGCTATAATATTCATATGATTTGGATGTGCCGCATATTTCCCTGTATAATGATGAAAGGTCAGATCCATAAAAAGAATGTTTTCCTGGAGCAGTAGTAGCCATAAAGGCAAATCACAAGCTTTCATTTTGAACTCACTACGGTGTGTATGTGAAGTGTTTTTTTAAAGCCTTATGAGTTTCGTGAAGATGTTGTCATGGATTCCTCTTCTAGGACGCTACCTCGGATCCCAGTCCTGAGGTTGCTGTCATGAATTTCTGTCCCATGGATAATGATCAAAAAAGCGATGTAAGTTCTGAATTATTTTCCTAATGCAGTATAAATGTATGCCAGATAGACTCAGTTGTGTCATGCACTAAGAAGTCATGTTATCGTGGTACAAATACTGGGCAACAGTATGTGTGTACATATAAGAATAAACATGACCATTTTATGCATTCGCTTCAAAAAAAAAGACAAACAAGATGTTATCAACATCAAACACTCACATGATGAACTACATGTATACCCAAGTCTCACTTTGTTTGTTTTTCAATCTTTTAGGCCAAAATGCCCCCAACGCATTAATCTACACCAACTGCATCACACAGTACTGTAGATTTCCCACAATTCATTATGATTTCCACCCTCGGAGATTCCCCAGAGAAGTCTACCAGGTCTCCCTTGTGTAGACAAATTCATAGACAAGTTGTAAAAATTCTGAAAACGTACTTTTAAGGACACCATTCTTCTCAATTCTAATCTTAAATTATTTGGAAAGTTATACAAAATTTAGAGAGGAGATCATAGCATTTTTGTAAAATGTTCCACTGGTTGTGTCTCCATTCATACAGAATAATGTGATGGAAAGTAGGGAGACTAGTTGCACCTGTTTTTTGAAACAAAAGGATATTGATTTTTTCCAATGGAAATGACAAAAGAATTTTGCATTCTAAGTTTTCTCAGAGAATGACCCCTTCAGTTCGTCATAACTTGCTGCCTAAAAAGTATGGCATTTGTAGTACCTACAGAACGCGACTTCCATGGTTGTTTAATTGTTATTTGGAAACTTTCACTGAAATTTCTAAACGTACTTTTACGTGATATTATTTATCAATTATTCTGATGCTGCACATTATTGCTTGCATACAGAACTGAAAAAGTTATTAGAAAGGTAACCTTCAAGGATACAAATCAAAGAGAATTGAGGGTAATTTATTGTACTGTGTGGTTGGCATTAACAATAGCCATCAAGTGATGGTTAAGACGATCTAAATGATCATATGCACATGCAAAGTTTGACATCTCTTGACAAAAAACATGGAATTTATGAATTCATTCTCTGCCCTTTCTCATTCACGACAAAAATGCGTCTATGTCATCAATTTTGGTGCGTCTGAACTTTTGTTGAACTTTTTCTAGGGAAACCTTTTATGAGGTAAATTTCTACGCCAAGGGCTATCCTGTATAACTTCGCGGAAGATACTGTAGACCAATTGATCATCTTGCATTTGCCCCGCACACGAACGTGAGCGCTGTTCATTATGGAAAGCCGTAGCTGTCATAAGTAATATATAAGATGATGATTTGATGCACATTCGTTATATGGTGGTGGGTATTTGTTATAATGTGATTGCCATTCGTAATATTGTGATGGCCAATCCTCATATTTCGATGGGCATTTATGATATTGTGATGCACATTTGTTATACGTCGATGTGTATTTCTTATTTTGTCATGTGCATTTGTTATATTGAACTGTGTATTCCTTGTATTGTGATGTGCATACATTTCGCTGTGATGGTTATTTATTTATTTATTTACACTTTTATTGAGCGGCCGAGTTACTTGTACAGTAATTTTCATCGGGGCTCAAGCCAAATTATAATAATTACATCTACAATGGAATATTAATTTCCACATACTATCTTTGGAGTCACATTTAAAGGTGTACAGAGTAGGTTTTTTTTATTTTAAGTGGAAAGCTACGTTGGCCGTATTTTGAGGAGCATCTAGGTACATAAAGATCCTGGCGAGAAGTAGACCGTATATGATGACTATGTACATCATTTTGAACGGTAAACAAATCAGATAAATACTGTTGACCATACCCTTTCAAACATTTAAATGTTTCAATGGCGGTGAAGTAAAATATTCGTTGTCTGATAGACATTACATTTAGTAATGAAAATAAATCCACTGATGGGAAATCAAATGGAAGTAGTTCAAAAAGTGTACGTAAAGCTCTTTTCTGAAATATAACACTTTATCAATATTCTTAGCTGTTGTGTTACCCCCAAACTACACAGTAAAAATCAAGATACTATGGAATAGACCATAATACAGTACTATACGCTGATCAAAAGGAATATAAGTACGACGTTAACGTACAATCCAATGCGCATACTCAATTTCTTGCATAAATTATCAATGTGAACATCCAAGGATAAGGATTCATTTTTTTTTTATCTTTTAGGCATTTCTTATTTATTTACACTTTTATTGAGCGGCCGAGTTACTTGTACAGTAATGTGTACAGTAATTTGTACAAGAAACTGAAATTTGTACAATAAGTTATTGTTTATATTGTGATGTGCATTTCTCATATTGGGAAGGTATTTGTTACATCTTGATCGTTATTCTTTATATTACATTGTTTATTTTTTATATTGTAATGTGCATTTGTTTTATTGAGATGTACACTGGCATTCTTTATATTGTGATATGCATTATTTATATTGCGATGCGCATTTGTTATGATTTGGTGAAGTTTATTTTTTATATTGTGCAGACATTTCTCATATTTTGATGGCCATTTACTACATAGTATTATAATGTGCACCTTTTATATCGTGATGTGCGTTGGTTATATTGGGATGTCCATCACAATCTAAAAAAATGCCCATCACAATATCACAAATGCCCATTGCAGAAATGCACATTACAATGTAAAGAATGCACATTACCATATAACCAATGCCCATCATAAAAATGAGGAGTCATTGAATCCATTTGGTACCTATTACTCAAGTTATATATATATATATATATATATATATATATATATATATATATATATATATATATATATATATATATATATATAT
>LD351480.1:35059-66461 GCA_001465055.1 Ptychodera flava | reverse complement strand
GAGGGGGGGGGGAGGCGGCTGGAGGAATCACGATTGAAATCTTTTTTTTTCAGAGCCCCCCCTCAATACCCTCAAAAATTTTTCAAGTCCCCCCTCAATACCCTCAAAAATTTTCAAGTCCCCCCATATTACCATATAGCCGCATATTTATTAGGTGCGCGCAGAGTAAAAAGAAACATGTAATAGTGTCGATTTGCACGCAGATGTTCAACACTACCTCATATCAGCAGGTTGTAGAGCCATATAGGGCAAGTTCTTAAATTGATTCATTTTTAAATGCATAAGTGGACTTTTTGGATTTCTCAGTCTAAGCCGACTTGAGTTTATCCAAATCTGGCCGAATTTTTTTTTCAAAAGTACAAGACATATACAACTTAGATGCCACTTGTGTTTTACAAAATTGACAATACTGGAAATATTCCACGAAATTAATGTTTTAATCTCAGAAATTTTGGGTGTAATAATGGCAAATTTGATAAAAAATAAGTGATTCCCTTTTGTCACACATTTTTTCATTTAAATTAGAGTCTTGACTTTACTGTCTTTACTGTTTTCTTTTGTGTTATTGGTACAATGAGATGTGAAAATTTCATTCACTGCTTGAACTTGAAATGAATTGTTTTATATATTGATTTTAAGTAATTTTAGAAAACTGACTTTTCATCATACATTTGTATAAGATCAAGTATGGTGACCCCATCTTATTTCTCTAATATTTGATTGTTCTCATATGCCAGAATTCAAAAATCCATGGTAACTGTTAGTCCCCTAGTCTTCTATGTGTTGCTCTCTGGCTGGATCTTGTGTACAAGTAGATGTACGTTTCACTGTCAATTGAGTGTCCTATGACCAAAACTCTTCTTAAACTACATCAGACTCAGAGCTACATATATCACTGTCACTGCCAGTATTTAGTAGCAGGGCAGTAGGTGTATTAACTTTTTATTTTGACAATATTTTTGTTCAGTCTATACAATTGCGTTCTTGTTCTACTCCCTACAGCATGTTGAGCTGCCAAATATTCAGCTTGCCAACACAGTCTACGTGTACATTTGCATCATTCAATTACCATCGATATTTAGACAAACGGGCTTGGTTGACAAACTGAATATTGTGTTTTTCAGCATGCTGTAGAAAGACACCAAGAAACTGTGTTTGATACATTGCATAGATATATTGAAAGTTATCAACAGTTGCAGCTCCTGCCCCATTACAAGGCCAACTTGTTTTACAAGAATATAATGGCATTCATATAGTTTTAGATTTTTTCAAGATTAAAGACATAAAATGTGACAAAACGGTTCTAGATTTTGTTTAATTATTACTAACATTAGAACCATCGGACGACATCAAAATGTTGGGAGTCAAAATATTTTCAGGTCCCCCTATAGGCAGAACCAAAACTTTTAAGTCCCCCTCGACTACCCCAAAAATTTTCGAATCCCCCTGAATTCCTCCAGCCCCCCCCTCACCATTTTTTGAACGCGGCCTAAGCCAAATCTAAGGCCAGGAAAAATAAAAAAAATGTTTCTTATCCTCGAGCGCATCAATTCAGACCTGCCGCGTCAACCTTTTTTCAGCTCATGAGGAAATAAAATACAAAAAATAAACGCAACCAGAAAGCATTTGCAAGCAAAAGCAAAGTTCCAGACACCAGAGCAGCGGATGAAAAGAGAATGTGTGACGAAGATTGGTGCAGAATGAAAGAGTGCTTGGGATTTTAATATGCATGCACGTACCTATAGTGAGGGCTGAAGTTCGTAGAGCAGGGCATCATGGTAACTGTAGTATGTCTGTATGATGTGGGCATTGTTGATGGCAGAGTTGGTAGACTTGACATAGATATGGTCTAGAAGGTTGCCTTTGAGTGTAGTTGGTTTGGTGATAACGTGAACAAAGTTGAACTTTGACATAACCTTTTTGATAGGGTGAACTTGTTGTACAAGGACATTTTCAATTACAGTACAACGTAGCTGCAATGATTGTGTAGCGAGCGACTTTTTATAGGGTGAACTTGTTGTACAAGGACATTTTCAATTACAGTACAACGTAGCTGCAATGATTGTGTAGCGAGAGGTCGCTCGCTGAATTTTACATTGAACGCGAACCCTACGTTGCTACAAGGCCCTATGCCATGGGCGATTGGTCAATCAATTTTCCCGAAACCATTTGGTTTCGCCACAAAACCAGGGATCAACAGTGTGATCGCCTACTTTGGGTAGGGTTTGCGTTCAACGTAAAAATCAGCGAGCGACATCTCCCTACAATCATTGCAGCTAAGTACGCGACGATACATAGCGGAAATAACAGAATACAACTATAAGCAAGACAGTGCAGGGAACACAGATTACAAATGCCTACATGTACGGTAAAAAAACGCAACAGATACATACGGGGGCGACAACGCACGGAAATGTATATCAGACGGGGGGAGACATCGGACCTAGGCCGTTGAACTTGAAAACCGAGGCCACATGGCTACCAACTCAGCTCCGGACAATCAACAAAGAAAGCCTCGTATATGTATACAAATATCTTCGGCAAAACTTATAATAAAGTTAGAAAACCCATCTTCAAAATGCGATCGCTCTCCGAAACATCACAATATCTAAGCTCTTGAACGATCACGCACGGTAGCTATGCTGAATCATCGCAAAGCAAAAATTCAACATGTCCGCCAAAGTATGGAAGGTGTATGACGTAAGAGTATAGCGCCACGTACGGCGGGTATTTACAGAAAAATAAAAATAAAAAAGCAACAAAATAAAAAGCGAAAGAAAGCTAGAATTATTAATAGCTGAACGCAATTTGATATTTGTGCAATGCAAAATAAAAAAAATAAAAAAACAAGAAATGCCCGTGAAACCCGTCCGAGCTGAGCGATGACGTCATAAGCGTGTCGCAATGCATTCTGGGTAATGAAGGTAAAATTTATTTATAGCATGTTCTATGGTAGTTATACGAGAAATAGAGAAAGAAAGAAAGAAAGAAAGAAAGTGAGCAAAAACTAACAGTTCCAGAGCTGGTCTCTGGAACTAAAAATAAGCGACGATAGTGCATAACACTGTGCTGTATAAAACAGAACCGTAAACAAAATAATTGGCGCTTACATTCCATTCAGAACTGAACACATCTGTCACTGTCATATTACGCTGTCAAAACTGTGCATTGCTGCACTAAAAGTCAAACAGTAGTACAAAACAGTAGTAGGCAACTAATAAAGCAACACTGCTGTGCATTTATCTCTGCGTGCATTCTCATGTTGTTTTCATGTTTTTTCCGCGTTCTTGATGATTGGAGAGTAAAACAAAAATAATTAAACAAAACCGCTTCACCGCATCATTTTTGAAATATATTTAGGATGAGAAACAAATTTTTTATTTTTCTTGGCGTAATGTAGCATTTTTCATATTTAATGAAAGTTTCCATCTGACTGCCAGTATATTACAACAGGTGTTTACTCATTTTTGCCAGTGATAGATTACCTTGACAGAATTATGTTGTGAAGCCCTTATAATGTTATCTTACATCATTTTTATTGTTTGTGTTTCATTCAGTAGCTTGAGTTTGATACAGGTATATAATCAGATTTCTCAATAATAATAATAATAATAATAATAATAATAATAATAATAATAAAGAATATTTATAATGCGCCTAATCTCAAAAGGGAGTTCTAGGCGCAGGACAAAATACACTATTCCTTTAAAAAATATTTCTTGAGGACATGGCGGAATGAAATATGTGAATTCATATGGCGTAGGTTGACAGGCAGACTGTTCCAAGTTTTCGGTCCCCAGTGGGAAAAAGACCTTTCACCAAAGGATTTTGTAGCAACACGTGGCATTCTAAAAAGACGTGTGTCAGATGAAGAACGTAGGTGTCTTGAAGGAATATACATTTGCAAAAGGTCAGAGAGATATTGTGGTCCAGTCCCTGAAACCAAGTCGAAAAAAACTGTAGAAAGTTTGTACTGTGTACGACTAGCAATGGGCAACCAGTGCAGCGATTTCAAAATAGGTTGTATGTTGTGTGATTGTTTTGCTTGATAGACAAGTCTAACAGATGCATTTTGAACACGTTGCAATTTGTCAATGAGGTGTTTTAAGCAGCCAGAAAGAAGGCTGTTGCAGTAGTCTAAAGGAGATAGGACAATAGCAATAACAAGAGTCTGAGTGGCTTGAACAGTGAGCAGATGACGAATAGAACTGATCTGCCTCAGCTGAACATAGGCAGCTCGGCATACATTATATACGTGCTCTGACATGGTTAAATGGCGATCTAAAGTGACACCAAGATTTTTCACAAATGAGGAAAACTTAATAACTGCATCACAACTAACATCGAGTCAGGAAGGGACAATCTGCCTTGCAGTCTGGGTGACATGACAAGCATGGCTTCAGTTTAACGGTCGTTTAACTGGAGTTTGTTGTACCTCATCCATGTTTTGACGCCATTAATGCAATCTCGTAAGGAATCTATGGCAGAGTGGATCTCATCAATTGTGGTTGCTTTGTAAAGTTGATTGTCATCTGCAGATGCATGGTGACTAACAGAATGTGACCTAACGATATTAAAAAGGGGCTCTGTATACAATACAAACAAAATGGGGCCCAAAACAATAATATACATCCAAGCACATTGCATATTTAATGTTTCTTGTTGTAATGTTTGCGTTAATTATTACTTATGCCAAGTCATATTCCGAGTCTGAATGATACCTTTTAACGGATGGATGATGAACACCTTGTAAGTTTATTTATAACTATATGGTTAGAGACACTTCATCGTGATCTAAAGTTAATACTAACACTAACATATATCAATCAGTGTTCTACCTGTGTATATGTAGTGTACACTGGTTTTGAGAAGGGGAGCTACTCTGAAATGTTGGCATCATTGTAGACAAAAAGTAAAGCTAGAGGGTTTAGAATTCCAGCCGAGCTTGAATAGTGTTGAAACATTCATGATATTGTTCTCATCAAGTATATGTAGATGCTTGAATTTGACTAACCAAATCTATTGGAAATTATTAAAAATTGTAACATTTTCAGAATCAATAGTGATTTAATGTCAAAGAATCCAAACATAACTTCAAAGATTGTATTTTTTCGGAAAGCATGCCAGAAAAGATATAGCTAACGGGGATTTAAGCATTTAAGCTCACAATGATTGCTGTATACTAATGTTAAATTAAGATGTCTGACTTACAGCGCATTGCTAGCAATTCTTTTACAAATTGTAATTAGATTTGGTCAGCACTAGAAGGTCACCATGCTTAGTTTAAATTTGTTAGAAACAATGACTTTGGAGGACAACTGAGGACAATCAAGTGAAATATTTTCTTTACATGATTATAACTTAGCTCGTACATGCAGGTACTTCTACCATTATGTTTTGAAATAGCAGATTGAATAGGGGTTTATAAATCTTTGCGCAGAGAGTGAGGCGGCTGTCTAAAAAAAAAACATTTGTCAAGTGGTCACGGTTGACACAGCTTGTGAATACCTCAAATCGGCACTGAATATAGCTATGTTTGGCATTATCAGAAGGTAGAAAACAGCACCACTAAGTACTGCTTGATGCGGCAGAGTTTTTAGAACAGACTAAAGCGCCCTATTTTCAACTCAGTAATAAAAAATAAAGTTTCTTATTTTATTGTAGCCTTTGACATCCCCTATACTGGAACAACCAAAAACGTCGCTGATATAGCGACCATAATCCCCCATCATAAAAAGTGCATGTAAACATTTTACGAGCGTGTACTTTGTGCTCCAGGGACTAGTGACGCTGTTTGTATTTTGAACTTTCCCATGCCCTTGATGATTTCGTATCAGTATTAGTTTTTATTGCAGTGTCATAAGATTGAAACTATTTCTAAAATGTGACCTCTTCTCCGCACTAACACAGGATACGTTGTTAATCTTTCAATCTATGATAAAATTGTTAATAAAACAATAAACAGATTCTACTTTACAGCACATATAAGTCATACACTAATTCAATGTTTGAGACGTTTCTAGTATACCTTAGATAAAAACGGTCCCTAGACCTGAAAGAAACTGTATTTCTTGTTCAATAGGACATCATAGCTGACAATGTTAATTAGTCTTGGAGGTCTGGTTGTCTCTGGCAGAGGAAATGCCCTCTAGATACATGATTGTTGACAGACCATTTTGGGTTAAAGTATCGTCCAAATTGGTAAAACTTGGGAAATGAAATTCACGTGGAAAAGAGATCTTATCCTTATTGCAGTCTGACTATGGAAAACATCATGGCAAGAAAGTGACCAAAAAAGGGAATGAAAAGCTCATTACCTTAATTGTTGCAAAGTAAATTTATTTCAAATTAAACAGCTAAGCATTCAATGGCAAGCTGAAAATACTTGTATGGTGCAGTTTGTCTTAAAGCAGTTATATAACCTCATATAATTTGTTGGTGATTAAAGTTAACTATTGACCCGGTCTGTATGGTGAGAAGAAGACATAAAGAACGCGATAATGTACACCACCATTGGAACTATTTGGGATAATTGGATCTTCATATTTTTCAAAATTTTTAAATCCAATTATCCCAAATTAGTTCCCATCGTGTTGTATACAAAAGTGTAAGCATCTTTGTGCGGTTACTTGTACATTAGACAAGATTTTACGATAATATCTACAGCTAAAGCTATTGCATACTGCATGTGTACGAAGAAAAAAAACAATCACAGAATATCTGCGAACCTTTCCCTTTTGGCAAGTTACTATAATTTCATCTTATTAAAATATAGAGATATACTCCATGAGATTGTTTACATTATGTGACACTTTATGAGTTCTAAAATACAGTATTTCTTTTTCTTAGAGTCATAGGTATGCTCAGTAGACATATTTTAAATTGCCTGTATTTTACCCATCTGAATGACACTATCTGTTCAGTATAAGCTAGTTTTAGATATTTATTATTACAAAAATCGCCATTATCGGCTGGAAAAAATCACTTCATCATAATTACTCCAGCTTTTCTAGACTGTTTGTTGTCAGTCTTTAGATGCAATGACAAGGCTTTGCCATTGATATTTATCAAAGATACTCTTTTGTTTGAGTTGATAGATGGTAAACGGAACGAATAGTTTTTTTGGGCTCATTCATAGTGTTCAAATTCACTTAAGGTGGAGTTGCATGATGCCATCGAGGTTTTTCAAAGGAATATTTCTCCTCTGACATGACAAGAAAACCCCTTCGTGATATTTTCAAAAAGTAGAGAATCTAAAGTTTACTATGGTAGCAATAGTTTACTCGAACAATGAAGGGGGTGTATATTTGGGATAAAAAAATTGTGGTATTAATGATAAAAATTAATTTAAGCAAAACTCTTGAAACTGTTATCTGAAATGTTATATTTCACTCGAAACGAGAGTATATGTAGAAAAAACGACTATTTTATTTTGCATTATCTATCATTCTAAAATGGCATTGGTTGAAAGACTGACACTCAAAAAGTGATTAAAACCATGACAAGCAAATTAAAATGCCTCTTATTCAGAATGTAATAATTTGATTGTAAGACTAAATAGTCTTTTTAATTTTATGGTATTTAAAGAGCATAACGTGAAAATTTCTGAAAATTTGACACAGCCAGAGTGGAGTTAAATTCTTTGGAACTCTTGAAATTTGGAGAAAGGAGAAGTTATGAAATAGGGTGATTTGGATACATTTACATAAATTAACACTTCTTTATCAAGCAAGGTACGACTGCTTGATGAGCTAAAAGGTGAACAAAACCAATATTTTAATATAGGGTTAACAAATCAGTTAAAATTGAATGAATAGTTGCAAAGAACTGATTTTTGAGCAAAATATGCTGTGTTAGATGCAGCCCCCTTAAAGAGAACCAAGGTTATTTTCTCTGGATCTAAGGTGTTTGGTGCGCGATGATTTCAAAATTGTTTTGTTTGTGTTTGCCTCCTGCAGCCAAAAAGGGGAAAACAGATTTTTTCGGTAAACATAAGAGGATCAGATGAAATACTCTTGTTTGTATAGGAAAGGTGGTCTTCATGCACCTCATTTAAAAATATGGTTTAGGTCTCGAGCTTAAAATGGCTTATTAGGTATTATCATAATCTGACTGGATGGAAACTGTAAGTTATTATCTTAAGAACATCGGCAATGTTAATCCCCGGGTCAACTGTAACGACGGTGTCGATACCACAGGGTGTAATCTCCCAAGCTTCTGTAGAGATGTATTTTCAACATGGTCTGCAATTAGACATAAAATATATGAGAGCAAGTTCATTTGGAAAAATCAAAATATTGTAATCCAGGGTCAGTTAGTTTTAACAGAGATTTTCTTAATGCAAGTTTATGGTATTTGAGTGATTTATATGGTAGAAATTGCAATATCATTCCCTTTGAATTCTAGTTAAAAGATTGTGTACCTAAGCGGTTTTTCATCATCCATGCTGTGGGCTTGCATTGTATCTTTTGTTACAAATATCCTTCAAAATATCCTTCAAAACCAGCTTCTGTGCAACTAAAAGGGCTTGACGTCCAAAGGGGGAACAAGCTGTATAATCAATTTACCTTACAAACAAACAAAATCATTACATGACATTTTGGTGTATATACTTACCATCACGGAAAATGTGACCTTCCCCCTGATGCCCTTTTCTAAAACATGACTATCCCCGATGCCAATGTCAACTTTGTTGTAACATTTAGTCAAGCATTGATCACACAATTATCAATCAATCAATCAATTGATTTACTCGCTGATATGTGATTATTTGTTTGCTTTCCGTATTTTGATACAGTACACGTCTCAAGTATCAACAGGCTACTCACGCGATCATCTCAGGACAACCAAGAAACTGGCCATATTTGGTATTTTCATGGACTCCTGCCAGATAGTAAAGGCAAACAATGCATACTTGTTAAGCTAAAATACTCATGCTTTAATCTTGAACATTTTGTGTAGTTTGATACAATAATTTTGCAAGTAATGGTGTACGCTTCTGAACTTTAATGTTTCAGCAATTTGAAACACTGGAAAATATACACAGAAAATGGCGTGGGTTATTTGGGTCTACTATCAAGTTCAACAAGCGAAGCAATAATGGGTGAATGTGGCAGATTACCAATCTTTGTCTATTCTTTGAAACGATGTGTGAAGTTTTGGTTAAGGTTAATTGAGCTACCATCTTCTAGACTGCCCCGTCAAGCGTATACAATGCTCTTTAGACTTGATTTATTGGGCAGGCATAACTGGGGTTGAACAATAAAGTATATTTTGTACACGTACGGTTTTGGTTTTATTTTGGCTAGCACAGGAAGATTGGAAATGAGAAAGATATTTGACTGAATTTGAACTCAGAGAAACAGATGTTTGTAGACAGCAATGATGGGGAAATGTCATTAAAAGGCCGCAATGTGCGAACATATATTGAGTTCAAAGCGCCCTTGACCCAGAAAAATACCTATGTTTAAATTTCAATTTTAAGGTTCTCCAAACGATTTTCATGCCTCCCTTCGATTATAGAAAAGAGTAGACATGATGGGATTGCTCCACATGAGAGATTTTGCCAAGTGTGTAAGGCTCACAAAGTTGAAGACGATTTTTATTTTCTCATGGGATATCCTGCGTAGCATGAGCTATAGTCACTATACGAACCTAAATATATTTACTTTCATCAAAATTATTGTAAATTACAACAGTTTTTACCTTCTTTTAAAGAAGGTACTGTACGTAAATTGGGCATTTACTTGTGAAAGCTTTTCAGATTCGAAAAGAAATTCTCTGCTAGGTCTATCAAGGCTGTTTTTCCACGACAATTATATAAGTTTGGTCTCTAACAGAGGTCTGTAAATAGCTTTTCTGAGTAAAAGCAATACCGTACAGCTTTAAGACCATGCTTAAACCATAAAATTTGCTCAAGTTGAAAAATGTGCCCGGTGACCCCCGATTTTTATTTTTGATTTTGAAAGAGAATGGTTGAAAGTTTGAGCAAAAGCGTAAGTCTTTCACTCAAGAGGCTTCTTTCTGCTGAATAAATGAAAAATCTCAACAAATAACTTTGAAAAATTTGATGAAAAACTCTTTTATTAATGGATTTGTCAAACTGTTAAAATACTTGTATTGTTATTGGTACTACAAATTTGTTAACGTTCACGATTCTTGACACATAACTTGCAAAACAAAATAAATTTAACCTGTATCATGGAGATGCTTGCATGATTAAGGTGTTTATCCAAAAAACACGCAATTTTTAGCTCACGTGTTCACACATGTGAGCTAATATCGTAGCGATGTCTGTCTGTCTGTCTGTCTGTCTGTCCGTGTGTGTGTGTGTGTGTGTGTGTGTGTGTGTGTGTGTGTGCGTGTGTGTGTGGGTCTGTCTGTCGGTTTACACGATAACTCAAAAACGCCTAAACGGATTCAAGTCATATTTGGTTGACAGGTACCCTATGCTTATGGTAAAAACTTATTAGATCTTGGTCAGTATGACTTGCATATTAATAAAGTTACGAAACATCGTTTTTTTATATAATGGCTTCCTATGGAGACGGTAATGGCAGTGTCGACATGTATCGAGAAATACTGAACAAAATTTCATGAAACTGTTGACAGATGACAATCTCAGAACATTATGTTAATACTGTGAGTGTCATGTCAATTTTCTGCTCAATTGCATATTTAGTGAACTTTTGTTATTAGTGATATTACCCCGAAATTCCTACACCACATTTGATGATACATACAACAAATACTGATCTGATATATATCTAATTGTACTTAGAAGTACTGGGCAGTGTCAAAGTAATCGCAATCATACCGATCCATACTCCGAAGACATTAGGTCAGAATTCGTAAGACGATAGTTGTAAACATAGACACAAAACAGCACAAAACAGACAGTAAATAGACGGTACACAAACAAAGTCATATTCATGAAAGAAAGATATATGGACCTCTGGCCAGAAGACCAAGAAGTGATGTCAGGTGTTTCGAAAATAGTAAGCGCATCCTGCCCCTCATGTGGCACCCGCCATATATCAATCTGTAAGTCAGATAGGTAGTGGTCACTGACTAAGGCCCGATGTCACCGATGCCATCAGCAATCATTTGTCGAAGAGAGATATTGTATTTATCTACCAGCTTGCGATACCTGCCAAAAAAGCGTTTGAATGTAGAGATAAGTCTTGCTCTGGTGTAACCTTGATTTAACAGTTTGTAAGAGAGATGGCCATGTCTCTCTACAAAATCACCATATGAACTGCATGCTCTAGCATGTCGAATAAGCTGGGAAATGTATACCCCATAAGCTGGTGAGAGTGGAATATTACTTATGAGGTGTGGAAAATTGATTATACTAAAGTTGAAATCATCTCTCTTGTCATATAGCCTAGTAGAAAGGTGACCATTAGAGTCAAATTCAAGTAAAATGTCCAGATATGAAGCAGGAGAGGCCGTTTCTGTAGTTTCTTTAATCTCCAATTCTGGAGGATAAATCATAACGAGATATTTACTGAATTCAGAGTTATTCATTGAAATAACATCGTCTATGTATCTATATGTTAGGTTGAAAGTTCTAGCTACAGAGACCTTTTTCTGTTTGATTAGGTTCTGGATAAATTCTGCCTCGTATGAGAACAGAAATAAGTCGGCAAGCAAGGGAGCACAGTTAGTGCCCATAGGAATTTCTAAATTTCTATACACTGTTGGAAAATGTGTCCTCCAAATTCTACAAATATGTTGTCAATGAGGAAATCAAGCATACTGATAATGTCTTTCTCGGTATAAAACACTTTAGCGTTAGTAACATTTTAAACAAAATATGTAGAATTATACCCTTATACTACATATTTGTAACGGCGTGAACCGTTTTTGTAGAAAAATGCTTGGTTGATGATGTTTTTCAAGCATTCTTTCAATTTATCATGTGGTATTGTTGTATACAATGTGGAAAAATCGAAAGTTTCAATAGATGTTATTTTTTAAACAGATCTTGATTTCAAATTTTCCAAGAGTTCCTTCGAATTTTTTAATACCCACATTTGATTTATACCACTCCGAGAAAAGACAACATCACAGTATGCTTGAAGTCCCCGTTTAACAGTACAAAGAACAGAAGTCAGTATCTTCGACAACTCTGTTGTTGAACATTTTGAAGATCCTGCGATAAATCTAGCTTTGTAAGGTGTTTTGTTGAGCTTTGGTATCCAGTATAAGCTAGGCAACTTATACTGGTCATCCTTTGTTGTAATATTAAAATTATCCATGAATGACTTATGGTTTGCCAAAATTTCAGATTTGTTGCACATTGATTGTCTGTAAGTTGAGTTGGTGGAGGTCTTAATTACATCAAGTTCGTCTATAAGACATTCAAAATAATACTTCTTACAGATAAATACAATGTTATTGGCAGCTTTATCAGCAGGGACGACAACACATTTGTCATGGATATCATTCAAACACTTAGCAGCATCAGGATATTTAAATTCAGAATAGGGTCTTCTGCAAACATGTGATTTTAGTTGAACAATACGGCCACGCACTATTTTCCTCACAGATTTGACCCAAACATGTGATTTTAGTTGAACAATACGGCCACGCACTATTTTCCTCACAGATTTGACCCATTCTGACTGTGTCCAACTCTACATCCTCCCTTTTAGCCCATTTCCTGGCATATTCTTCAACAGAGTCCATAATGATCTTAAAATTATGGTTCCAGTTGATCCTGCGAGGTTCTCTGAACTTGGGTCCATAAGATAATATCTTACGAAGGTGGTGATGTTCAACCAAGTTTAGATCACCAGTGATGACATGGCCAACTCGAGTACATTTGAAGGGAGACGTACAGCAGTCACAGGATGCTGGTGTTTGAAGGAATTCATCAATTTGTAAGTGCCGCAATGCCTTATTGTAATTGAATATTTCATTGGAGATTGTCTTGGTGTACTGATATGACAAAATAGGTACAGACTGGTTCTTAAAGTATGCAGGTATAGTTGATGTAATCTTTTTGCTGTGAAGTATATTGCTGATATTAATGGCATCAATTCCTTTGTTAGTAAATGGAAGATGTATGAAATGACGATGATCATCAGTCATAGGTTCAGCACGAACAGGCTTGTATAATCTGTATAGTGCAATATCAGCAATGATACTGACCAGTCTGTACGACTGTTTGTTCGGATCTGTCAAAGACAATCCCAATGCATAGGCATGCAACCTTCTCAAGTCCTTGATGGAAAGAGCAAATAATGACGTACGAATGTGATGGAGACCTAAAGGCTTCTGCAATAAAAGAAGCAGTTTCTTGAAATTTGCCATGGCAGTTGGAGGTAGATGTATCCAATTTAGGTAACGCCTATGTCCATGACTACGTCTTCTACGGACAGAAGACTCAAAGAGGCCCATCACATTCACTTCTGAACAACCAGGACTTGAGAGATTGCCTATATCTTTGATGTTGTCATTACAACCATAAGGCATTGCGGTACCTAACTGTCTAATCCAGTGGTATTCTCTCTGTCTACGGAATGGTGAACTAAGTGTGGGGCTGTTGGTTGGATGGTATATTTTTTAAGAATACGGACACACATAGACAAAGTGGAGTGATCGTTCTGGTTAAAATGCTAATAAAGTTGCACATTCAAAGATCGATTCACTCCACTGCGATGTCCGTTCATTCTAGATCGTAAGCTGTTTCCTGTTTCACCAACATAAATGAACCCACACAAAGAACACAAATAGCTTATTTGCATATTTATGATTTTTGTAATTAGTAATGTAACTCCGACATAACTGCACCAAATTTGATGACATCTGCTGCAGATACTTATCATACAGATATCTAACTGTGGTAAAAAGCATTTAGTTTTGTGAAGATAATTGAGGGTTCATTTGCATAGTTAATGAACTTTGTAATTAAGCGTATACCTCTGAATTACGGCCTTCAATTTGGTGAAACCTACTCCATATATTGATCTGATAAATATCTAATTGCACTGAGAAGCACCGGGCAGTGTCAAGTTAATAAATAGCGCATTTGCATATATTATGAATTTTTGTAATTCGTCATATAACTCAAAAATAAATGCACCGAATTTGAAGTAATCTGCTGCAGATACTGATCCCACAGATATATGACTGTGTTGTAAAGCATCTAGTAGTGTGAAGTTAATTAAGGGTTCATTTACATATTTAATGAACTTTGTAATTAGGTATATAACTCTAAAATTACGGCACTAAATTTGCTGAAAGGTGCTACAGATATTGATCTGATAAATATATAATTGTGCTGTGAAACATTGAGCAGTTTCAAGTAAATTAAGGGTTCATTTGCATATATAATAAACTTTGTAATTAGTGATATTACTCCAAAATTACAGTATTCAGTTTGATGAAACGTGCTACATATGTTGATCTGATAGATATCTAATTGTCCAATGAAGCATTGAGCGGTGTCAAGTTAGTAAACAGCTAATTTGCATATTAAATGCAGTTTTGTAATAAGTGATTTAAGACTAAGAGTACTGTGCGAAAGTTGATGAAACCTACTGCATATAATGTTACAACAGATATCTGATTGTTCTTTGAAGCGCACAACTATTAATGAACCTGTTGTAAAACACGTTAGCACATTCAGTTCACATCTGGTTGTGATTGGCATAATCCAGCGGCACTCTTCATTGATACAAATGTAATTGATATTATCGGCGCTCTGAATCAGACTTAAATAGTTTCGCAAAACATTTTTTCTCATTCTTACCTACAGTCGTATCC
Organism: Ptychodera flava; assembly: GCA_001465055.1. Classification (NCBI taxonomy): domain Eukaryota; kingdom Metazoa; phylum Hemichordata; class Enteropneusta; family Ptychoderidae; genus Ptychodera; species Ptychodera flava. Next base: position 51,686 of record LD351480.1, on the reverse strand, counting down.
CTGTTGTTTCATTGAATAGTGAGTAGCATAAATGATGAAATCTACACTAAATATTAATTGACGAAAATAAACAAGAATGTGAAGTTTAAGCTGATAAAATGTTTGAGAAATACAGCGACTTCTTTAACTGAATTTTAAAGATACAAAGTCAGTATGAGCAATTTAGTTAGCTTTCTTTTTTGTTATGAATTTACTGTGTAATTAACAAAGTTCGTGACTGATTAATTTTCTTCAAAATTTAGTACCCTACTTATCCAACAATGTCGACCAATTAATCGGCCGACTAGTCTTCAGAAAATGTTATGGAAAAACTAAGACTAATGTGTCGAGATCACTTGCAGGACAAGCAGTTGTGAAAATCTTAGTTATATACATATAATTATATAAAAATGTACTAGAGTAACAAAATGCAAAGTAACTTTAGTCCAAGCTGTGATCAAATCTCATGTATAATTTTCGCCGACTAAAGCAAACGCAACTTGTCGAAATATAGCTAAAAACATTAAATATAGATAAACTGTTCTTCCGCCGTGTGCAATGTACATGAGTGATTGCTCAGTTCACAGCGGGAGTACCCAAGAAGCGAATATGGATGCTGAAAGATTCAGTTGAAGGTTTTACATACAGAAGTAACTGCTCGGCGTGGAAGTGAGAGTTGTTATATATCTCTACAGGCGTAAATTTAGTCATAGACTTTAGTGACTATAATTTGATGTAACTTGTTTAAATATTTATCTCGAAAGCTATAAGTTACTGCCATCTAGCAACCCTCTACTGCAAAATATATCCCCGTACACTAAGGGATGGATCATTAGATCTTGGAAGGTGGGGATCGTCAAAAAAATAAAATAAAAGCAAAAAGTTAAGGAAAAATCTTAAGACTAGTTTGTAAAATAACAAACATCAGAACACAAAATAATTATAAATCAGACAGTTTACTTGGGAAAAAATTAGCACATCATGACTCACTTGGAAAAAACACATTCAAATTTATAATTGTAAAACATATTCACATTCTGATTGTGATCACCTCACCTCCCAAGATTTAATGATCAGTCCTTTATCCAAATAGGCTCCACCGATAATCATTTTACCGGCGTGTGCCGGTGAGACTCAATATGTAGTTACTCTTTACATGAAAAATGTAGGTTTTAGTTCAGAGTCACACGTTTATAAGTTATTTAAACATGTAGGTTGTAGGCCTGAAGAGAAACAAGTACAAAACAAGCCAGACCAGAAGGTCGCGAATGCAAACGAGCAAAGTCTGAAGTATCTTTGCCATTGTGAGTTTTTTGTGCGACTGGCAAGGCAAGAAGATGGACGTAAAGGGAGAAGAACGTACATGGTTGAGAATCGTAGTGGGTAATATGCACATGCATGAACTACCTAAGTTGACTTACGTATCAGTACTTAAATAAAACTGCCGAAATTCGTCTGTAGCGCACTTCGCTTTGCTTAATATCGCGACTCCAAGACAAGTAAATGAAAAGATTTTGTAGGTTTTTTGTTTTGTTTTGTTTTGAACTGAGGCCAATAGACGGTTCAAAGGATGCCCAACATCTTTCTATTTTTAAACCTCGTGGCAAGGACGGGTGTTCAAGGGAAATGGTGATGAGGCGAATTTTGAGGTTTGGTTTCTTACGGATGCACCATGCTATCTTATATGTATATGTCATTACATGTTCGTACTTTCGCTGATTTCCCGATTATAATCGCTCGTATGATAGTCATGGATAGCTCGATGGGTCAAATAGACAATTTACCTGTATATTCGGGACTGATACTGGCCGAATTGATATGGTTACACAAAGAAGCCGTGTTTGTTTATTGTCACAGTCTTTCTCAACTGTCAAATTTTATTTTGTCTGTCTATTCCTGTGTAAATACGTGCCTGTATGTTTAGGCCTGTATTGTAGGGTTTTCACCCAGTGGTATTTTCCGGGAGTTTTCAATTGGCACTGAATTTTTTCTCGGTCTAGTTTTTAGTGTTTGAAAGTCACAATTTTGATGTTTGTGGTTTTGCTAAACATATTGACTTCAAAATCTTCTAAGGAATTGAAGTTACATCATTCCCCATGATGGAGATTTCCAGATTGTGACAGTGACGGTTGACTTATGGCAATCCCACCACCTCTTAATTTGGTACGGGGGCAATGTCTGAAAGAGTATGTGGTTGATCGAAAGATATTCAGACTGCTATCTGGCCGTAGAAAGGTTGATGTATACAGTGAATGGGAATATAAAAACTGTGTCAAAGTAATAGAGAAAAAAATGACAGAAAATAAAGTTAAACACAGTGAAAACTATCCCCGTTGAATGTGGTATTTATGTCATTCGTCTCAAAGCCATTCCCCCTCTTGTCAGTTTCGTCTGGAGGTAAATAAGTCACTCTTGTCATATTATAACGTGACAAGACAGTACAAAAAAGAGAACTTAAGAAATATTTAATATCTTATATCAGCAACGCAAGCCTTATCAGATTATGTGTGTCTTTAACCTTTAAAGGCATTCCTTATATTAATTGATACACAATACAACTTTTTGTAACATTTAGTCAAGCATTGATCACACAATTATCAATTGATTTACTCGCTGATATGTGATTATTTGTTTGCTTTCCGTATTTTGATACAGTACACGTCTCAAGTATCAACAGGCTACCTACGTTATCATATTAGGACAACCACGGAACTGACCATTTTTGGTATGTTCATGGACTCCTGCCAAATGGTAAAGGCAAAACAATGCATACTTGTTAGGGCAAAAATACTCGTGATTCAATCTTGAACATTGTTGGTAGAAAAAGTCCAGGCCCTTGTTCTAGATTCAAATCTCCCCAGTTATTAACTTATTGTTAGCTACAATCTTACAGATACCGGGCTAAGTATTTGGTGGATAAACAGGTAAAGTTTTTATTCTTTATTCATAAACGCTTTACAAGTTGAACATGGATGTAGCAGTGTGACTGCCGTTATTACAACAATGTACCGAATAATCTCATGAAGTTTGAAAGAATACTGTAAGACACCTTTTTGTGCTTTGCATATAATCCCCTTACACGAATATCAAATGGAATTGATAATTTTATGATTCTAAGTCAGACTCTATCAAAGCTTTTTTTTCATGACAATTAAGTTACGTTGGTTTGGTTTGAGGTTGTTTGCATTTAAAGGCCTCTGGTTCAAATGCTAATCAGGAACATGCACAAAGAATAGAGCCATGCGAAAGATGCAAATCTGAGAAGACACTTAAAGAACTACAGTCTTCCTACACAAAGATTTGTATATAATTTTTACAGAGTAAAAGTAAAAGATCAGACTTTTATTTTCATGAGTCTTGTAAATTAAACATGTAAAATACACGCGTTACGAACTGTTCAAAACTTGCTCTTTGTTCTCATCTCATGGAAGATCCAAGCGTATCAAAACAATAGGAAAAGAGAACATTTTTTCAAGGATGTTGCTCATGTGTGACGCGCCATATTATCTAATCTGCGTAGCATCAAATAGGCCTGCTTTAGCGATCCAGCTATTGGAATTTTCAGTAATTTTAGCCAATAATTAATACATCTTTTCATACGACGTTTCCAACCATATATAAATAAAGCATATATAAACCATATATAAATTAAAATTATGCAGGAAAAGTAAACAAGAACAGAAATTTTCAGGGAAGAAACTCATTCGCAGCTAGAACTGACATAACAGCTGAAGTTGTAGCTCGGGCCGAGTTCTCGTTTTTCCAAACAAAGCTATCGACGACCTCAATACTACGGGCGAGTTCTTCAATTACACAAGTATGATATTCCCATGAAAATGGTGATCGGATATACCAACGTGAGGTAACATTTTACTATTCTGTAAATCTATCGGAACCAGTTCTTTCCAAACAGCGAGAGAGTACACTCGGAAAGTTGAGATACGTGCAGTCGGAGTATTGAGGCTCTGAAGGACATAAAATACCCTTAAATTGCTGACAGAACATGCCTCTTTTGTCAAATAATATATTGAGTATAATTTTCATCGTCTTTTACCAGAAACAAAACATTTTCCGTATGCGAGGGTAAGACTGCCCTCGCACGCAGTGTCTAGCGAATGTCAATCAGAATGTAATGAAAACTTGCCATTCGGGGATGGTTTCGTTAAAATTTTGGTAGTGAGATGAAAGGAGATAAATATCAGAGATTAAATTTCAACAAAAATAAAGTTTTATCATAAACAGGAAACTGAAAAGTGAGAATTATATACATATAAAGAGATCAAAAGCATAACATGTCGGGAATATTCCCTTGTTTCCTTAATTACATTATTTATGTTGCTTTTTGGTCAGAATGTGGTACATAAGTAATTCATATTCTAGCATTCTTAACTTTATCGTGGCTGACGAATCCTCAGCCCAACAAGCGTATGCAGGCAACAAGACAAAAACCAAATGTAAGCTGAAGAAAGGTGCTTCAATTTCTGAACAAAGGCGATTGTTCATACATCTTTGGCTATTTGCATGTCCTATATTGCTATTTGTATGTCAATCTGTATGTCGGTGTCTTCTGTATGTTTGTTTATGCCAGTCTATAGTGAATGTCTCTTTTTATTTGCAGTATTTGGACACCTCGGAAACAAAATGGCCACTGTATTCATTAAAAATAATACTAAAGGAACAATTAAGATTGGATTTAAAGATGGACATCCCAACGCGTCTGGTGAAGTAAAATGGACAAACACCATCGATTCTAATGAGCGTAAAAGTGTTTTAATCTCTGGCGAAGAATATCATCTTTTCGTAGGCAAAGATGACGACTCAGAGATTTATCGGCACATTGACGACCACAACCGAAATGCAATAGTTGAAGAAGATGGAGGAAGTCTTTACATATACAGAGCAAAAGAGAATACCAAGGAGGAAAAGGAACAATTTAAAATCGATTTGGAAAATAGAAGCATACTTTTCGTGAAAAATGATACTACAGAAGCATTTGGTACTACATTTGAGAGCGAACCGATCAACCCGTCTGCAGTGGTAGCCCAAACCATTAAATCGAACGAGATTTGTTGTTATGTTATCTCTAAAGCTAAAAGACATCATCTGTTCGTAACGAAAGGAACGATGACTCGTTAGCACTCTGACAGCACAAACCGAAATGCCCCTAGGTTTGTCGAAGAGCATGAAGGAAGCCGCCACATATACAGAGTGAAAGAGAAAAGTACTAATTTAGCAGTGACAGAAATTAAGATAGAACGCACCTCGGGGATAGATATTCGGACTCTGAAACTTTTACAACTCTCTCCTGATCTACCAATTGTGGGGCCTAATTTTAAAGCTATTTGAGTAAGAAAACTTTTCACTGTCTTAGTTTTTAGAAAATCCAAAAGCGATGAAAAACTCCTTTATGAATGTGTTTTTCAAAATGTTAAAAAAACTTGCATTGTAAAAGTTTGTAAAATTCCAAGTTTTTTGAGACATAAATTGCACAAAAATATACATTTTAAGCTGTAAAAATGGAAATGTTTGCTTGATTTAGGTGTTTATCCCAGAAACACGTATTTTTGTGATAGGCATTATCCAGCGGCGTTCTTCATTGATATAATTGTAATTGGTATTATAGCTGCTCCGAATCAGACTCAAATAGATTCGCAAAACAGTTTTTCTTATTCTTACCGTGCAGTCGTATCCCTGCTGTTTCATTAAAAATGTAAATCTTTAAAATTTCTCGAAGCTGCAGATGCATAAATGATGAAATGTACGACAAAAATATTAAGATAACTACTACAAACAAGAAGGTGAAGGGTAAGCTGATAGAAAAAGGCAAAACCTGCCTTGCTCTATGTAGACGCTTCAGGTAGGAGACTAATCGATCAAGCGGAAGAAAAAAATTGAGAAATAGGGTGATTTTTTAAAATGAATTTCAGAGATACAAAGTCAGCATGCACAGTATAGGTAACTTTCTAACGTCACAGTGTATTATTGTCAAATATTTTTTTTTGTCATTAAATTGTGTGTTTGTAACTTAGTATTATCATTCGTCTGAAAGCTATTTTTATGAATTCACTGTGTAATCGATATCAATAAAGTTTGTTAACAATGAATTTTCTTCATCATTTTAGTGAAAGTGTTGTAGATTTATTTAAATTTAAGCTAAAACGTGTAAATCGGACCAGAAAGGGTCAATCGTCTGGGTGGTAACGCTTAATTACACTTCAGTATACTGGCGACAAATTTATTTAAGACTTTTGGAAAAGGTCATAGTTTTTCACAGTGAATCAACAGAATTTAGCACCCGTTTTATTCAACCATGTCGACCAATTAATCGACGGAAACTCGTCTTCAGAAAACGTACGGAAAAACTGAGACAAGCGTTTCGAGACCACCTTTAGGAAAAGCAGCTGTGAAAATTTGGTGATTTTCAATTCACACACTCCCAAGTTCCGCTCTTCTGAATAGACTGCAAAGTGACAAAATGTCGAACTTAGAAACACTCGTTTGGGGAGTTTACAAAGTTTTCCCAACTGAATGACTATAAACTATGTACTAGAGTAACAAAATGCAAAGTACTTATAGGCAAAGCCGTGATTCAAATTCATGTATAATTTTCGCCGACTAAAGCAAACGTAACGTGTCGAAACACTAAAAAAGATTGATTTGGAAGCTGTGTTCTTCCGCAGTGTGCAATGTACACATGTTTAGTGAGTGATTGCTCAGTTGACAGCGGGAGTTTAAAAGAAGCGATTGTGGACATCATGCTGACAGATTCAGTTGAATAGTTTACATACAGCATTAACTGTTCGGAGTAGAGGTGGTAATTGCTACATATCTTCACAGGCGTAAATTTAGTCATAAGCCTTAGTGACTATGATTTGATGTAACTCGTTTAAATTTTTATCTCTCGAGAGCTGTGCCTTTACTCATGACAGTCACAATCTTATTTTGCAACCCCTATACTGTAAAAGATATTACCGTACTTATCCAAATAAGCTCCACCGATAATTACATGTATTTTACCGGAGGGTGCCAGTGAGACGCCATATGTAGTTACTCGTTACATAAAAATGCAGGTTTTAATTCAGAGTCACACATTTATAAATTATTTAAACATGGAGGTTGTAGGCCTAAACAGAAACAAACACATAACAGGCCAGACCCGAAAGCGGAAATACCAACGCGCAAAGTATGAAGTATCTTTAAGCGATGTATTCATTGCTTCGCTTCGATAAAGTTTGTGTGTGATAGTGGGCGTACGAGCGTGGGTCCTTCACGAACTCTACAGCGTGTTGAGGGGTCGCAATCAGAAAAATTGTAACAACTTAGCTCGGTTATTGAATTAATCGTTTAGAGATACAGGATTTGGTTTTGTCTGGCTTCTCCGCTAGGTGACTGGCTACCGTACGTTGTGAGTTTGAACCCGATTGAAACAATAGTATATTGTGAGTTTTTCGGGTGACTGGCAAGATAACACGTTGGACGTAAAGGGAGGGCAAAATCGGTAGAACGGGAATGGTTCCTGATCGTGGTACATAATATGCACATCCATGAACTGTCTAAGTTTTAGGCTTACGAGTAATCAACGTCGCACTGCTACTTCCAGGCATAGACAGTGGAATAAGCACTGTCTATGCTTAACGTTTGACGTATCAGTAATAAAATAAAACCACCGAAAATTTCTTCTGTAGCGCACTTTGCTTTGCTCAATTTCGCGACTGGAAGACGAGTAAATAAGAATATTTTGTAGTTTTTTTCTTTTGTTTTGTTTTTAAGGTCAAAAGATTTCAAGTTTAAAGGATGCACAACATCATCCATTCAAAGCCCATTCAGGTTGCAGCCCGTTAGTCTATGCGCAACCTTGTATACGGTGTAGAAATTGGTGTCACGACGGCGGCAAGGCATCCAATATAAGCGTAGACTGTGTTACTACCAAATTAGGGAGCCTTCAGTAATTATGGGTGGTGGGCCGGGGATTTACTTGCGCACCTGTACTGTAAATTTGACCCTCCCCTAACCTCTTGTTTGAAATGTGACCCTCTGCCTTGTCCGATATTCTTGTCCGATATTCTAAAACATGATCCTCCCTCAAATCACTGCAGTATTCTCCCCAGGGATAACTGAAACAGTATCAACTAGTTTACATAACAATTGGTTTAACTGGTATGTAAGTTAGGGACGGAAATTACAAAGGGGAAGGCTGGGTCCCAATTCATCATGCAAACATTTTTTAAGGGACATTATTTCATACATTTGCCAAAGGGTCACGATATTTTGTGCAACTATAAGAAAGCAAGATATGGCCGATATAGTGCTTCACCATAAAATATCAAATCTTAATAAACGCCGTCTATAAAACAAACTTTTGACAATTTCCCCCAACATAAAAGCTATATCTGTACATTTATATATATGTTTGATAATATACGTAAATGTAATTTGCTTGAAGTGGGAATTAAAATGTGCATTTGTGTAAATAAATATAAATAAATAAATAAATAAATAAATAAGTAAATAAATAAGTAAATAATATCAAATATAAAACTAGCAATATATGTGCATTTAAGGACTTTTGATAATTGATATAAATTTACGTGATTAGACTAGGGTGGTTGCCAGTGTACGTTTGTTTGCAAGAAATTCATTGGATTTTTGAATTTCAGCGAAAGTTTGATTCACTACACATGGTAGTCTATGAGGAAACTATGAATATTTTTTTCCAATACAAAACTAGGTAAATCTGTGTATTTATATACGCTTGATTGTTGATATTAATGTTCTTGATCGGACTATAGTGGTTACAAGTCTATGTGCAAGTCTATGTGTGTGCAAGAAATTTTGTTTTGGAATTTCACTGAAATGTTGATTCACTATACATGGTAGTCTATGAAAGAACTATTAACAATTTATATTAACAATGAAACTAACAATATCTAACAATAACTGTGCATTTATAGACGTTTGATAATTGATATACACTTATCGCCTGTACCACATTTTTTGTCTCTTGTCTTTTATCAGTTTTTATTGTTTAAGGCGTTTAATGTAGGACACCACTGCATATTCTTTGCTTGTGAAACTTGTGGATAATGTGCATGTATTCAAAAGAATCGGTGTATTTCGTCGATGATTTCCTATTAAAGAAATATCACATGGAGAATCGAAGGTTTGGCCGTAAAATCAAGTTCGGTTAAAAAGTGACCCCCAAAGGATAGGTTTATAAAAAGTGACCCTCCCCTTGGATAGTATTCTTAAAAGTGACCCTCCCCAGATTCCCCAGGCCCACGTCACCCGTAATTACTGACAGCTCCCTCAATTGTATTTTTATCCCGTATTTTTATGAAGTACATGTGTTAAGTATCAACAGGCTACCAACGCGGTCATCTCATGACAACCACGAAACTGGCCATAATTGGCTTTTATATGGAGGCCTGCCAAATAGTTAAAGCAAAACAATGCATACCTTTTTGGCCAAAAAATTATTCATTTAATCCACGAAACTGGCCATATTTGGCATTTACATGGACTCCTGCCAGATGCATACGTTTTTGGCCAAAACATACTCGTGATTTAATCTTGAATATTATTGGCTGGAAAAAAATACGCCCGCATTCAAAACTAAAATCGACCCTTCTTATTTACTACGAGTTAGCAACAAGCCTGCAGACTACGGGCCAAGCATTTGGTGGATAAACAGGTAAAGTTTTCATTACCTATATTCGCAACTGCTTTATATCGTAAAATTGTCTCCACTTCTTACAATAATCGAAAAAGGAAAAAATATTTATGACCAACCGAAAAAGTGGTTATGGACCACTTTGAAAAAGCAGGAAAGCTTCGTGATTTAAATTGATTAATGACTCGAGGTTTTAATAAAAGCAAAAACTTGCCACCTGAGAATCCTTGACGTTTTAGTACTGTAGCTATTTGATAAGTTTCTTTTCTCGAAGTGAAAGAATCAGAATAGTAGATTTCTCGGAGAGGGTTCAGTAGTGCTTAATTTTCTTTCTTGCGCCTAATAATTATTATAGGCTGACCTAGTTTGCTGCAGTGTAATGTGTTTTGCCTACGTATCAGTCGCGCCGAATACCGGAGTTTGCACGCGGCATACATCGTTACGGTTTAGTTTAATATCACAACCAGTCCATGCGCGTAAACAATGTGAATGTGGTGTTCGAGCTGGCTGGAAATGAGGGTCACCAGTCGCCTAAATAGTTATCTGCAGCATTGAAAATGAACGCCTTGTGTTGCACATTTTAGGTCATGATTAATAATAAGAAAAGCTAGTTGCCATCATTTTACAAAATGATTCTGAGCATTTAAAGTGTTCTATGCAATACTGCTAGATAAGTGAATCGTTGATTTACTACAAAGACATCGTCATCGGTATGTCTGACTACAAAATTTGATACCTATCAATAAACATTTCAACTAGAAACACCGGCGCGGTTGATCAAAATGTTCAACACTCTTAACCACAAAGGTAACGCGTGTGGCTAAAAAGATGGACGCGGGAACAGAAGGTGCAATTTTGTACCAGTGTCTCTATATACAAGAGTATAGACCACCCCGCTACCTAATGTCCAGCGCTATACTTATATTACAAGTACTACCTTCTAGGACGTCTTCTTAAGTCAACTATCCGTATAATTATAGAGTGTGTATGCTACGCCCATGGTATTATCCTTTTAATATCATTATCCTTTTAATATCATATATCAGTAGAATAAATAAAAGTTAACTGTCTGCTCTGTGTCTACGCGTACAAAGCTTATCGGATGTTTCCAGAAAAACTTCATATAGATTTTCTTGAAAAAGTCAAGCAATTAAGCAATTTTACTTTGTTTATGACAATTGTCTTCTAAACATCGAAGGATATCTTTCCATGACAAATTTAACGTTTATTAATACTTGCTAGCTTATTTCCAAAATTGATAGGGCATATTGAGTGCGTGTTCAATATTCTCCCTGTGTTTTGTAACCTGTTACATAACCAAGTGCAAATGTTTGAGTACAAGAAAGCTGAGCATTAACTTTCTTTGGCTTGATCGATTTATTTAGCATTTCTCTCTCTGGAGCTACCCCTACCTACCTCCTTCTCTCAAGTGTAGATCATCGAGGTGAGTGAATGTTTGGTCTTGCTCTTAAAAAGTAAGACAACAATTTGCAGCCTTTTTTACAACTGAAAGGCTCGCACTTGTAAGCGTTTCGAGCACAGCTTTGAATTTAGAGATTGGATGTTTCATGAAAAACGGTTTGCTGGTTGAGACGCGCTGATAATGACGTCTGTTTTGTTGCGATGAACGTTTCGCTGATTTTTGCAGTGTCGAGATAATCCAATGTACCATTTGACGAGAATTCCATATTCACATCAAAATGAATGAGTTATATGCTTTGTGCCTATCACAGGAATAAGAAGACCTTGTAATTCAATCATCTAGCTGATCATACTGACGCCTTTTGTCCCGTGTTTCCGAACGCTACCGAAAAAAGGTAAGACACTGCTCGTCTAGTCTTTGTCAGTAATTATAGTTTATTGATAATTTCTCAATTGAGATTTCATTGTAATAAGTAGAGCAATCGGTAAATTTTGTCATGTTGTATGTATCAAGACTGACTTTTTCAGTCTAGCGCTTGAACACCAACAAATGTCGGACGCGAAACCCCCCCCCACCCCCCACCCCCACGAGAATGGCAATGCGAAGAAAAGCCAGGTGTGGCATTTTGGAAAAAAATATACTTTGGTCGCTCTTTGCCAACGTTTCTCAGTGTTGTGTTGGAACTATTTCTATGCCGACCTTCCATGAGACACACACAGACAACATGGCGGCAAGCTGAGCCCGTTGCATGTAGTCCTACGTCACAACATCAAGTAAGGGTTTGGAGATCGGGGAAATGTGGGTTTGAATATTAATAGCAACACGCGCGGATATTAGCAAAAGAATATGGCGTTGTGCTCCAAAATAACGAAGCATTTCTTATCTTCTAGAACACAAAAAGCAACAAAAAATGGGCATACATAAGAAAAGCATTTTAACCAAATAATGCAAAAATTGTGAATATTGTTCATTCAGCAATGCAAGTTTAGTAATTAAGAAATTTTTGAAACGCTTAAGAAATTTTCATCTGTTCCCGAAGACATCCATATGAACTTGAAGGACGTCATTTCGAGAATGCAGAATCTGAACTATCCTCCCTCGATAATCAACTCACAAACGACGGTATTTTAAAGGAAGCGCAAACCAAAAGACAATTAAGCTTAGCAGACAGGTTACATGTACATTCACTTCACTTGTGCGGGGACGAATCTGTCAGTGTCTGGAGTGGAGAAACCCAGAAAATTAATAAAAATACTTCCACCCAGTATACAGCGTATATTGAGCATGTAAGCTCTCTGGCATAAAGGCCAATAAAACAAACAGGCCCGTTACAGATATCCCCGAAAAAGAATTGGATGACCAGAAAAAAGGAGTACAATAGACAGTATATAGATAAAGTAACTCACTTCAATATAATATCCCTATAATATCTTGTACTCGAACGCTGATGTCCTCAGGTGCATGCACCAGTCAATCCCTCTGCTACTTTTGTAATAGCAGTTACAAAGCATGTAATATACTCATGTAAATTCTCGGACACTTTTTTGGACGTTTTTAATAACGTCTGGTACGTGGCGCATTATTTGCCTTAGGTTTGTTGTATACCCTGAATGTCGATCAAGAGCTAAATTGCGGCATTTGTAATAATCTCTAAGGCGAGCAATTTCTTAGCTGAAGCACTGCATTTCAAAAATTCTTGGATGCAACATGTACCAAAGATAATCTGATAGTGCATCTATACCAGGTAAAAACTTAGACAGAACACAACGGGCAATCTGTGACTCGCAAATAATGCTTCATCCGTAATTTGCTCGTCACTAATAGATATTTGAATTTCGTTGTCTGACTGTTCTTTGCGCTGGCCAAGAAATCTGGCATATTGTCTTCAAATAGCCGGCGTCCATACGATACGATAACAGCTTGTTAGAACTTGTTATAGTAGATTTGTCGACAGTAAGGGTAAATTGATTGTCACAGCTTTTGAGAGAAAGTGACACAAAATTTTAGACCTCTCTTCCGTGTTGTTCGGTCAGAGGTATTTTGCAGAATATACGTCATCACCATTCTGCTCCTTCCATACTCCATTCGATTTGTAAGCTTATGGGAGTTGTGATGATTTACTCTCTGTATGGATGCAGGTGACGAAATTGAAATATCAAAGAAACCCATACTGACCCTTGTGACTGCTTGACTGATGTATTCGCCACAGAAGTGTCCGACATGTGCCACTGCCCATAAACATATTGGGACATCCTTTAAAGTTTGTACTTGTGACTGTTAGTCAGATCTGTAAACATGCCAGGTGGTCCAAAGATATACGTAGACAATCAAAATTAACTCACTGGCTTCGTCGTCAGAGCCCCTCGTTGGCGACGCAGTATGGTACTTTCCTATCTTGTTTGAGCGGTTGGAATAGTAAGCGAGGGGCCTTTGAATCAGTATTTTGAAAAGTTTGTCTCATTCGTGGGATTGTTTGCTGAGTACCCTCCCTCACTTATTTGACAGCCATTGATTCACGACTCTTAAGTGACTGTAGATACAAAGGCAGTAAATAATAAAGTCCTATTCTGGGATACCTAACCAGTTCCGAATGGTTCTGGCCATTTTAAACCCTTCAGTGGTAGCTAAACGTGCAGTGAAGCTCCTCCGCAGCTTTTTAAGCTCTATACTTGTGTAGTCTCAATACCTACAAATAGTCTCCACCTGCAGAGCGCAGTTAACGTAATTTGGCAATCTCAAGCTGGGCCATCCATTTAAAACTTTCTTTGGTGGTGAGACACAAAGTGTTAAACATGCTTAAATAGACTTGTCACACTTGTGAAAGTTTGTCACACATTAAGGTTTGTCCCTATAGGTTGTTGAATATTTAGAGATACTGCCACAATTGCAGTACAAAGCGAAATTTAAAGAGATGGCTGATGCAACTGCGCCCCTACTGTGAACCTATAGGAGCTGATGACCTCAGGACAAGCCATCAGGTTAGCTGGCAACGAGGTTTTTCCATAGTTAACACTTTCAAGTGACTTAAGTATTTTTATAGTTATATTCAGTCAGTTTATTCCCGGAGCTGATCCCTAACTTCTGGATTTTCAGGGTTGTTACTCAGCTCAACTAGGAAGTATGAAGTGCACGCTGTGAGGGCGCTTCTTCATTGGAGGAATTTCCCCTGAACAGCTTTTATAAATGCGAGGTGACAACGACAGCAAGTGCATAATAAATAAATAAATAAATAAATAAATAAATAAATAAATAAATAAATAAATAAATAAATAAATAAATAAATTACCATGATGAGAAGTTACTGATCAGCTGCTTTTGTACTTGAGCGCGAGACATGAGCTGACGTCCGTAACTCGATCCACTCTGACCGTATGCAGAAACCGATTGCCTGTTGTGGAAAGCGCTCACGAGTGCCTTGTTCATGAGGTCGTGGCAAGGGATCCTTCAGTAATTACAGGGTTGGGCCGGGGGAATTGCGGAGGGTCACTTTTTAGAAAACTGTCCAAGGGGAGGGTCACTTTTTGTTAACCTCTTTCGGGGGGAGGGTAACTTTTAGCAGAAAACACGATTGGAACTAATTTGGGATAATTGGATGGTGAAGAAATGTCGATTTAATGTACAAATGTTATCTCATCTGCTTTTCTTTTATATTACACACTTGGTTTTATGAGTAATTTGCGATATTGCAACATTCAGCTATACGGCACCTAACACTTTTGAGAAATTTGCAAAATATGAAAATCCAATTATCCCAAATTAGTTCAAATCGTGTTAGAAGCTGATTGTACTGCCAAACCTTTGATTGTCCATGTGATATTCCCTGAATATGAAATCACCGACGAAATACACCAATTCTTTTAAATACAAACACATTATCAATAAGTTTAACCAGCAAAGAAGATGCAGTGGTATCCTACGTTAAACACCCCGAACAGTTAAAAATGAAGAAAGACAAGAGACAAAATATATGGGACAGTAGGCAAAGTGTATATCAATTATCAAACGTCTATAAATGCACAAATGTTTTTAGTACATAAACAGGTGCACGTTTCAGTGCACGTTTATTTGCGTTTCTAGGCCTCCGGCCCATATACAAAGGAGTTACAGAAAATATAATAGTCTGTAAGTAAATGACAGATATAAAAGGTACAGGTAGCAATACACGAAATAAACTCAGAGTTGCAATGTAAATACACATAATTGGATACAAACAATATAAAAGTATTATTATGTTTCTTGCTGCAACAGATTTGTTCTGAATTTGAAAGCTTTTTGTACAAAATAACAGAGATTAACAATCACATTAGAACGGCTGGAACTCATAAGCTTCACAAACTTGTTGAAATTTGGTTCTACAATTGAAAAGTTAGGCAAATATAGAATCCTCAAATTGTTGTATGCTGGACATTCCAAAAGAAAATGACACTCATCTTCAATAACATTCATTTGGCAAACTTTACAAAGTCTGGCTGATGGGTCAATACCACGATGTCTGCCCTCCTCCATTGCTAGAGGGAGCACCGAACATCGAAAACAGGTAAAAATCTGAATAGCTTTATAATTACAATTTGAAAGTAAATGTTTCTCTGGTTCAAGTAAGCCCTTGAATTGACTATATACATGTAGTTTCGGTTTTGTTAATAAGTTGCCCTTCCATTGGTGTTTTAAAGTGTCTACAATTCTCAAGTCAAACATAGATAAAAATACTTGTTTATTTCCTATTTCCTGTGAGATCCACGCATATCCAAACCCACATGAAAACATAATATTTTTGATGGAACTCGCCCATGTGTTACTTCCTAAATTGTCAAGATTGTACAACATTTTATATTTATTTATTTATTTATTTATTTATTTATTTATTTACTGGCTGGGAACAACGGGCTTTCGCCCAATTACAGTTCCAGCAAAAGAAAAAGAAACTAACAAAGAGCACAACAATGAAACAAAGACAGTAACAACACAGTTAAAAAAAACCCAATCATTGGTAAAAAATACAGATCTAAAAAGAATAAACATTATTAAATAAAAATCTGCGAAATTGCCCATAGTTACAATTAAAAATATCAAAAGTCTCATTGTTTAAAATACTATTCAAATTTTTCATTGTTCTCTGTAAAAATGCTGAGGAATGAGGAATGACTCTTGATACATTAGGTTTAAAATGTTGTTTTGAGCGCAGAGTGCGAGAAGGCACATGCAGACAGATACGCTCTAGAATTTCGGAGCTGTTATAAAAAGAGAACATACATTTGTAAAAGAAGGTGGCATCCATAAAACTCCTACGCTCTTGTAGAGATGGGATTTTGAAGAAGGTACAGAGTTGGTTGTAGTAGCCAGATGAGTAGGTTATGCCAGTTTTACCGCACAAGTATTTGAGAAATTTACACTGAACTCTTTCGAGACGGTGAATGAGATACAGCTGGTATGGCGCGTAATCCATGCCAAAACTAATACCTTACATTTTGAGCCAAACTTCATTCAACTCTCGCTCAGTGCGACCCAACTGTGGCCACCTTCATTCAACTCTCGCTCAGTGCGACCCAACTGTGGCC